>JBBNBP010001924.1:0-32556 GCA_039737535.1 Lagodon rhomboides | reverse complement strand
ATATAACTGTCAAACTGTTGCGGATACGTTAGAGTCAGCTAACCTTGCTAACAAAGACAAATTTAAGTTAAAGCTGCGAAAAGAAACCTTTATTTCTATCTTGATTCTGGCGGCCCCTGTGGACAGAAGTGATATGAGTGCACTCTTAGAAATAAGGGTTCCAAAAGGGTTCTTCTACAAGGGCTGAGGTTCTACCTGGAACCATTTGGTTCTGAAAAACCCTTCCCCGAAGAAATGTTTTTTCAAGGGTTCTTGGTAACACTAACGGTTCCAGTAAGAACCATTTTGATCCAGAGAACCCTTTAAAAACCCTTTCCTGAATAAAGGGTTTTAAAGGGTTCTTGGTAACACTAACAGTTCCAGTAAGAACCATTTTTATCCAGAGAACCCTTTAAAAACCCTTTCCTGAATAAAGGGTTTTAAAAGGGTTCTTGGTGACACTAACGGTTCCGGTAAGAACCATTTTCATCCAGAGAACCCTTTAAAAACCCTTTCCTGAATAAAGGGTTTTAAAAGGGTTCTTGGTAACACTAACGGTTCCAGTAAGAACCATTTTTATCCAGAGAACCCTTTTTTGGAGAAAGAGTTCTTCAGGGATTGTTGAAAGCATGGGTATAAGATCCTGTATGGGTTCTTTGTAGAACCTCTCATGGGGGTTCTGGGTAGAACCTTACACACACAGTTCTAGGTACAACCCTTTATGTTGGGTTCTAGGTAGAACCCTCCACCTTTATAAAAGGTTCTACCTGGAGCCAAAAAGGGTTCTCCTATGAGGGCAAGCAGAATAACCTTATATGGTTCTACTTAGAACTTTTATTTCTAAGAGTGTAGGACACCTCATGTTTTGGTGCCGGACCACTTGAATACAGAGCTGCGTCTTTCCTCCGTCTGTGAGACTCTGATTGGCTCTGGTTGGTCGTCGGCTTTAGTCCTCGTGGTGCGTTCAAGTGCAGCTTTTTGGTCGTCTTTGTTGCTAGTTGTTTGTCGGTTCGGTGTGTCTGGGCCTTTAAACCTTCCAAACACGTAAACGTTGACTTTCCTATCTTATAAAAAGTTTGTAAAAACTGTCAAGTTTCTGTTTCATGTTTTGTTTTAGTCACTTCCTGTTTTATTTTGTAGTTCATGTGCTCTTTGTCTTGTCCTCCCTGTCACTGTTCTGTTTGATTACCTGCACCTGTCCTCTTGTGTCTCACTTGTGTCTTGTTCCCTCATTTGTGTCTTGGTATTAAAGTCCTGGTTTTCCCCGTCTTTGTTGGATCATTGTCTTGTCTCGTTCATGTCGCCTTGTTTTATAATCTTGGAGATAATTAAATATTATAATACATCCCCGCAACCTCAGTCTGCTGTCCGTGCATCTGGGTCCTTCCACCACCCTACTTGACAAAAGCTGGTTTACTGTCATCGCTTTCCAGCTCCACTAGTGGTGAGAAACTTCACAAACTACCATTAATGACTTATGTCAAGCTGCAGACTAACCTGCAGAACCGACAGAGGAACAAATCCGCCTTTCTAAATGTTTAATTTGTAATAAATTCCTGATTCTCTGATTTGTGACAAATCTGCAAAGCCTCCATTAATTGCTTGTAGGTGTTCCTGGAAAGTAATCTTGCAGTAATTACAACTTTCTCCATCATAACCTCGGCTGGATGCACAGACAGTAAGTTTGTAAGTCCTGACTAGTTGTAATTAGAAGCTGCCCTGCGACCCAAAGCTCACAGGTTAGACCCCGTCTGTCCCTACAGCAGGACATCCTCTCTCTCCGACCTCCCTGTCGGGTAGAGCAGACAAAAAGATGAGTCTCCTCCTTGCGGGGATCCACAGAGTATCACTGCACAGCGCTGGGCCTCCTGCACACACACCAGCAGCCACACTGCAATAACACAGCAGAGAGAGTCATGAGCCTCCTAATGCCTCCTGTCACTGAGTACAATGCGCCAGATGAAACTTGAGATTTCACGGCGTTTCTTTGTAATCAGTATCCGGCAACTTATGAAATCCAATTGTGCCTTTTATGCACTTGAGGCATTGTTAAGGGAACCGCCGCTGTCACTTCAATCTCTGGATTCCTCGCCGCTTTCCCTTTCTTGCAGAGCGTTAACTCAATTTCAGCGCGAGCCTCCCGTCCTCCTCCGTTCTCCGGCAGGGAGATTTACACTTCAGACAGCCTCTCATTACCGTGCGACAAAAAAATGACATCTTAGCAGGTTCTAATAAACACAGAATGTATTTTTCTCTTAGACTTTCTGACACACGTATCCGTCTCTCTATCTGCTCCAGCGTCAGTTTATCTCTCTGCTGTATCAGCCGAGCAACTCAATCCCTGCCTGCGCTCTCGGCCGACCTTGCTCCGACCTCCCTGTTCGAGGGATGGAGGCGAAACAAATTTTCTCCATGTGGGATCACCCATCTCTCCATCTGTGTATCTGCCTGTCTGTCTGATTGACTGAATCTCTATCTAATCCTTCTTCTTCTCCTCTCTTTCTTCCAACATAAGCTCCTGCAGAAACAGACTATTTTCTTTTGTGTAAAGTTGTCAGCTTTGTGTATATGTGTGTGTGTGTTTAGTACAGTAGCTCCCAGCTGCTCACCTCCCAGGTCTCACAGCGCCCCCAGCAGGCGTCGGTGGTGATGTGCAGCCCCCCACAGCCGGGCTTTCTGGCCAGGAAGGTGAACTCTCTGACGGCACAGCCGATGAAGCGCCGCAGGTTGACGGCCGACGCTCGCGGCTGCAGAGAGACGCAGAGCAGCAGCAGCAGCAGGCCAGACCTCCTGAGAGATACAACAAAACACCAGCATCTTTTCATGTGTTCACAGCTGAAGGAAAGACAGAAATGAGTTGTTGAAGGAAGATTTCTGGGCTGGAAAGGTGCATTACAGACAGAATTAAAGTGGGCTCCTATCACAAAATAAGAAATAGTATGGGTATATTATACTTTTCCTGAATTGACAGAGTCTATTAAGTATTGCAGTTGTTGGTTTTTGGGTTAGGGTCCCTTGATCCTACAGGGATCAAATAAACTATATAGTTTAGGCGAAAAATGTGGGAAAATGTGTGTAATTTATGGTTTAAAGAGGTCATGTGACCTCTGTGTTTGTCAGAAAGATATAACTTTGGGCTTAAAGGAAAGCCATGGACGCCCTCTTTACAATGATACCAAACAACCATATATAATATATTCACAAATCGGAAAATTATAGCCATTTATAATATTGGGCGATTAATCAATCATTATGATAATTAATCAATAATTATGACTAAACCGTAACTTTTACAGCTTGACATCCGGCAGAAATGGATTCAGCACAAAAAAATACTATAGGAACAACCAAGAAAACACTTTTACCCCAGAATGCCTACAGGGTTCCAGAGTTTTGAAGTTACAGCCCTGTCGAACAGGGTCGACTCTGAAGGACTCTGCTCGAAACCCCTGCAGCTAAAAACTCTGCGATCAAAAGAAGTCTGCAGCGTTACGCTGCCACGATCGATCAGGTCGAGGTGCACAAGGTAGCAAACTACCACTTTTACAATGTCAGCTGGAATCTGTATGCCGGCGCAGACTCGACTCCAGACTGTGCAGACTGTTAACACCAATATGAAGTCAAAGTTGTGTTTTTGTTGTTAGGAAACAATTTCAATCCATTAGTCCGTCCTTGACCTTGGAATGGTGCAAAAATGGGAATACAACTAAGTGTGAAGTACAAAAACATGGAGGTACTTGTACTTTACTTGAGTATTTCCATGTTATGCAACTTCAAGTCCACGTCTAGTACACATTAGAGGTAAATCTAGTACTTTTCACTCCTCTACATGTTGTGGAGTTACACATCTTTAGTTACTAGTTACTTTTCAAATCACACTTTTTCATCCCCAGAGCTGCTGATGTTGTGAAGGATGATTCTCCTCCGTTTGAAGCTGAATAAACTTTTTAAAACCTTCTTATATTGGCTGCAAAATGCATCGTCACCGAGCTGAAAAGACTGAACTGTGCAGCTGTGTGTAAAGTTGTTAAATGAACTCAACCTTCAACATCATCCTGGTTAGATTGAAGTCAAAACTGTGTTTTTGTTTTTAGGAAACAATTTCAATCCATTAGTCCGTCCTTGACCTTGGAATGGTGCAAAAATGGGAATACAACTAAGTGTGAAGTACAAAAACATGGAGGTACTTGTACTTTACTTGAGTATTTCCATGTTATGCAACTTCTAGTCCACGTCTAGTACATATTAGAGGTGAATATAGTACTTTTCACTCCTCTACATGTTGTGGAGTTACACAGCTTTAGTTACTAGTTACTTTTCAGATTACACTTTTTCAAAACTACGTGTTTCCAGAGCTGATGATGATGTGAAGGATGATTCTCCTCCGTTTGAAGCTGAATAAACTTTTTAAAACCCACTCAGATTGGCTGCAAAATGCATCGTCACCGAGCTGCAGACAGGCTGAAAAGACTGAACTGTGCAGCAGCGTGTAAAGTTGTTAAATGAACTCAACCTTCAACATCATCCTGGTTAGATTGAAGTCAAAACTGTGTTTTTGTTTTTAGGAAACAATTTCAATCCATTAGTCCGTCCTTGACCTCGGAATGGTCCAGAAATGGGAATACAACTAAGTGTGAAGTACAAAAACATGGCAAAAACACTTTACTTGAGTATTTCCATGTTATGCAACTTCTAGTCCACGTCTAGTACATATCAGAGGTAAATCTAGTACTTTTCACTCCTCTACATGTTGTGGAATTACACAGCTTTAGTTACTAGTTACTTTTCAGATCACACCTTTTCATCCCCAGAGCTGCTGATGTTGTGAAGGATGATTCTCCTCCGTTTGAAGCTGAATAAACTTTTTAAAACTCTCTCAGATTGGCTGCAAAATGCATTGTCACCGAGCTGAAAAGACTGAACTGTGCAGCAGCGTGTAAAGTTGTTAAATGAACTCAACCTTCAACATCATCCTGGTTAGTTTGAAGTCAAAACTGTGTTTTTGTTTTTAGGAAACAATTTCAATCCATTAGTCCGTCCTTGACCTCGGAATGGTGCACGGAGGGGAAAAAAATGGGAATACAACTAAGTGTGAAGTACAAAAACATGGAGGTACTTGTACTTTACTTGAGTATTTCCATGTTATGCAACTTCTAGTCCATGTCTAGTACATATCAGAGGTAAATATAGTACTTTTCACTGTGGAGTTACACATCTTTAGTTACTAGTTACTTTTCAGATCACACTTTTTCATCCCCAGAGCTGCTGATGTTGTGAAGGATGATTCTCCTCCGTTTGAAGCTGAATAAACTTTTTAAAACCCTCTCAGATTGGCTGCAAAATGCATCGTCACCGAGCTGCAGACAGGCTGAGAAGACTGAACTATGCAGCAGTGTGTAAAGTTGTTAATGAACTCAACCTTCAACATCATCCTGGTTAGATCGAGTAGATTTAGTGTTTTTCCGAATTCACTCACCATTGTGACTTCTTCTTCTGCAGGTTCATCTCAGCTGTGTGCTCAGTTCTCAGTTGATAAAGCCCAAAAGTGGTACAAGTTGTTGAAATCAGTGAGCAGTACTTCTCACAGCTGCAGAGTATCAGCTCTGGAGTTATTGTGGACGGCTCACATGTCACCTCAGATCTGAACAAGCCGGGGCTTTTTTATCCGCCCGTGTCCTGCCAATCAGGAGGCTCAGGTCCTCACCTCAGACTCCCTCAATCCCCCGGAGGCTCTTCTACCTGTCGCTGCCCATCTAGTTCAGCCACCAGCTCGTTCCCACTCCATTAGCTTGATTAAGGGAAGAGGCTGCCCTTTTGTTCACAGTCATCCACATGGAAGACGGAGGGGAACAACGCACCACTCTCACTCATCCGAGCTCAATTAGCCGGCTCCGGAGACAGACCCTGCTCCTGTTCTCACACGCCGGCCGGGATGACTTCACCCCTGAGCTCCAGCACTGATTCTCCCACTTTATCTCCTGCTTTTCATTTTGTCTTTTTGTTACCAGTCACATTTCCTCTCTCTCTCTCACAGAAAGAGCCGGGTGTGACTCAGTGTGTCTTGCAGGCTTAACCGCCTGGATCGCTCACTTAAGACAGAAGGATGCATGTGTGAGAGCACGTCAGCCCTCAGATGAGACAATGACGGGAGGAGGAGGAGGAGGAGGAGGAGGAGGAGGAGGAGGAGGAGGAGACGGGGAGTGGTGAGGAATTGATTTGGGTGAGTAAGCACCTCATCAAGAAATTACCATCGTCGGAGGCCCCGCAGGCGGCGGCGTGTGGAGCCAGCCGAGCAGAACTGCTCTCAAGTAGTTCAGGAAATGAAATCTTTTAAAAAACTTAAAGTTAAAAGTTTGGGCCAAAGCAATTAAAGTTAGATTAGAGAAAAGACTGAGGAGGGTGAGTCAGGGACGGGTTCAGTCACCCCGGCTTCATCGCGACCGGGAAGAATTACCCATCTGGAGGCTATTACTGAACAATGTGCAGGGTGTGGAGCAACAGGAGGCGTGTAATTGGATAACAGTGGTGATTATGATGAGGTTAATTGTAATTCAGCACAAACGGAGTAAGCCTGGATTTACACAATCCGGCTTTTGTGCGATTATTCACAGATTGAAACTGAAAGACTGATTTTGAGTTTTTTTTGTCAGGGGAAATTCTCTTCGGCTTAATTCAAACCATCCTGATTATTCTAAGAGAGGAGTCTCATACAGACATGATTCCTCAGACTACAGGGAACATGCATGTATATAGGACAAAAGTATCTGCCCAAATCTTACCCCTGGAGCTTTTAGATGTGAGGGACCTTAAAGGGATATTCCGGTGTAAGTTTAATCCATGGTCTAACACACCTTGACACCGAGTAAGACTCCCCCTCGAGAGGTCAAGTTAGCTGACCGCTAGCTTAGCTAGTTTTAGCAACCTCAGAAAAGACCGCACGATAACAATACACTGCAGCTTATGTCTCCAACTAGAGTATGTATGTCTGATTATTACTCCATGGAACGCTCAGTTCTTATTATCGAGAGCTGACAGGGAAAATAACGGAAGTAATGGAGTAATAATCAGACATTTTCATCCTTGAGCTGCAGAAATCTACTGCACTCGGTAATCGACTCGTCAGGGCTTCCCCACACAGGCAGGCTGCTGGAGGAGAGGGTGAGTTGTGCTGTGTTTTTAATACAAATCCAGCAAAGCTAGCAGATGTTTGATGCTTCGTACTGTGTGCTGGGACTGTACATGTACTGTTGCTGAAGTTTGCTGCTGTTCTCACCATTAATTGTGGCTTTTTGATGGCGGTTTCTAGTTGGAGACATAAGCTGCAGTGTGTTGTTATCGTGCGGTCTTTTCTGAGGTTGCTAAAACTAGCTAAGCTAGCGGTCAGCTAACTTGACCTCTCGAGGGGGAGTCTTACTCGGTGTCAAGGTGTGTTAGACCATGGATTAAACTTACACCGGAATATCCCTTTAATCTGAGTCACCGACAGGCAGGTGATGAAGGAAAAAACAACATCAAGTGTCTCAAATCCAGCCAGAACCTGCAAATAAGTTGATTTATAGAAGCGAAAGTCTGAACATCTGCAGTTCCCTGACACCCGAACAAACATCTGCTGATGAAGGCTGTTGTATGGATACACAATAAGAGAAACCTGAGAGGAGTTTGCTTGGTTGACAGCTTCAATACCTCTTTTCATAGATTCTGTTTTTGTCGATGGAGTCTGGAGAGACACATCAGTTGTTTCCATAATGTTGTCAGACGCCTTCAGTAACAATCTGAGTTTAGTAGAAGTTGCTCTGATGGCCATCTGAGGCCATCTGGTGGACAAATGTAAAACCTTTTGGAGCTGTCAGTCATTTAGAAACCGGAAGAAATAGAATAAAAGTAACACAAAGGGTAACCATTAAAGGGGAGACGTTCAGTGAAGGAAGGGATGAAAATATAGATGCTGCAGAATAAACACAATATTATAAACACATCAGTGATCAATGCACAATTAAATGTTCATAAACACAATCTATTGGTTCAATTCAAAGTTCAAAACAAACTGAAAGTAATTACATTCTTGAGAAATTCAAATATAGTGATACTTATTTTGCTTTTGGTTGTTTATTACGAGCAATAAACAGATAAGGACCTCACAGGAAGATGGTGGTTTTACTAAACATCTCATCATGAAAACCTCCAAAACAAAAGATCATGAAGGTCCAGTCTCAGTGATCCTGCTGGTTCTGTCACAGCTCAGCAGGACCGTGATGTTGTGCTGCCCTCTGGTGCTCACTTGTGGTACTGATCCTCACCAAACACCTGTGAGTTCACCTTCGAGACTTTTCACACAAGGTCACTTCTTCCTTTCTAATTCTGTCTCCTGGTTACTGTTGCGTTTGTGTTCCTTATAGTTTTAGTTTTTCTTTGGTAGGAGAGTCTGATCCAGGACTTTAGAGTCCTGAGCTGCTGAGTCAGCCTGTCTGACCTTTGACCTCTGTGTCAGCTCTTCAGCAATCGAGGTCACCCCGGGAAACAGATGGGCTGTAGGTGAAGCAGTTGCTTCAGAGTGCTGCAGAAACATACCGATCACTTCAGACACAAAGGCCTGTTCATGAACGGGTGGAGCTCCTGTTAATCCACCGTCAGAACAACAAGTCACACGAAAACCCGGACTGTCGAACTTCTCCAACTTATTACAGTACGATTGCCATTTCTGCAGCTTCCAGAGAAAGTGTTCAGATCTTTTACTTAAGTAGGTAAAAGTAAGTCACCAAAATGTAAATAAAGTCTCAAAAGTGAAAGTGGGTCTGGGTTTTCAACTTTGAAAAGTTCAAATTTAAATTATATTTAATTGCTATTTTTTCAGTAGCCAGGAATTAAAGACAGTTTAAAATGACAAGAAATTATATTGTGCCATCTCAGCTATGGAATTTCATATTTTATAACTGTTTTAGTCAAGTCCTGTTACTGGAAAGGTAACAGGGTTGACAGTAACAGGGTTGACCATTTCAAGCTAATTTGCCCATTGCTAGCTAAAACAAATGTTAGCTAAAGCACATGCTATGTACTTTGAAAAGAAATCACATGTACATATTGATTATATTATGAGAAATAAATAATTGTTTGGATTTATATGTTAAAAAATGGTAACAGGGTTGACGTTGTATGCTTGTCCCCCCTGGTTCAACCTTGAAAAAACATCAAAAATAGCACATCAGAGATGAGCAAAACTTACTTGTCACTGAGCTGTTAGCATCCTGGTTCAGAGATGATGCAACCTCCTGTAAATCATGTCAAATCTAGAATGTACCGTTATTTTGATAGGGTTTTTTGGTTAGGGTAACAGGGTTGACATAAAATTAGGGACACCGATAAATTGGTAAATATTTATTACAATTAATATATATTTTTACCAAAAACACAGTTTCAAAATAAGATCATACTTAAAACAATATGTAAATGTGAACATTTTAACATTTTGCCAACATTTTACAAATTAAAAGTCCTGCTGACGTACAACAACAACAGTGAGGGACAGGCCAAAAACCTCACCCTCATCAGCTTAAAAATCATTTTTATTATCTAAAATAATATTTAATTGATTTTAATTTGATGTTTTATTGAGGAGAGAAGACATGGTAATGTTATATTTTCAAATTACATCTTTGTTTGTTGTTACTGTAATTTTATGACTGATAATTTCTTGGGGACACAAAAGGCACCGATTTCATGGACTGACCCAAGTGGTCGCAGTGATCTAACTTGTCCTTCAGCCTCTTGTCTCAGTCTTTTATGAATGATGGAGGGGAAACAGAAGTCGCTCTCAGGTTCCCACTTTCTGGATCTGCTCCACGGCGAGCTGACATTAAACTTCGGGTCACATGTGCTGTTTGGTGTTGGACCTTTGCAGGTGACAGCCTCCGCTGCCAGACTCATGGAGTGGGTGTGTGTCGAACCCTCACTGGTTTCTATATTTAGTTCCCCCCCCAGTGAGTTTTTTTCTGCTCGGCCCCCGTATGGCTCTGACTTCTCCGGTGACAGTCCGGGGCCCGTCCTGGAGCTCAGCGGGCTGCAGATCTGTCAGACTGCGCTTCGGGTTTCACGTCCACCGAGTACTACAGAGCGAGATCTGTTCTTCCAGCCTGGAGATCATAGTTGGCTGAACCTGCATCTGCTCTGCGACCTGCATCCTCACAGACAACATTTCCTGCATGTGAGTACAATGTTTTAATGTTTTATTCAGTAGAATCATCTGCAGCGTTTCACACAGTCCGGCTGGTATCATCAGAAACGTTTCCTCCGGCCTCGTGTGTTTTTCAGAGGATGATTTCTTGTTAAATCTGCAGTCAGTGCGACGGCTTGTTATCTGCTCTAATAAAAAAAGTCCTCTGGTCTCCCTCAAGGACTCGTTCTGCGTCTCGGCTGAACTGATCTGAGAGCAGCACGTGTTCCCTGCTGCTATTTTTGGGGCCCGACAGCTTCATAACACTATCTCACATTCCTGCAGCCCAAAGGTTGCTCGCACTTTGTAGCACTTGATCGTATACAAGCAGAAAAATGTTCATAATTTGATAGAAACACTGATTCTAATGTGTCCAAGGAACATTTGCAAGGCGTCATGATAAATTCCTTATTGTTGTTCGAAGCATATCAACGCATTTTCGATGTTATTAATTCATTTACTTGCATTTTCACATGACATTTTATTACATCACCTCTCATTTAGGCAACGTTATTGTTTTATTTGTGTGTTTTTGTTTCATTTATATTAACTTGTCACTCTCTATTCCAATGTCTGAATATTCGTATGAATTATAAGTTTTAATGTCTCTGAAGGAGTTTATTTGCGTTATTATGCTTTTATATCGTCAGCAGCATAAAATGACAACACTGTGAGTTATTGTCATCACTTGTAGGACAATATATCGTCCAAAAACAGTGTAATTATCGTGACAGGTCTGGTGAGAATCATCTTTAATATGAAATAGTTTTAGTCCCTTGGTTGACTTGATGATCCTTGGAGTTTATTGATCACTGCATCACCATTAATCTGTCTGATTAGACAGCTTCTAGTCGTAGTCGAGCACTGAGTTTTGTTTGTAGATGTGAGTTTTTGTAGCGTCGTGTTCCGGCTCCTCGATCGATCTCTGATCATTTCAGTTACTTCAGTGTCGTCACAATGTGAGAAAGGAGCCAACACAGAGAATATTCAGATGGATGAACTTCCTCGGTGAAGCCGTTCACGCACTACAATCATCCCTGACAGTGTTTCAAAGCTTCTTGTGATGTCACAGAAGGCTTGTTGGACTCCTCGGTCGTCTTTAAGTGGTTCTTGTGAAGCTCTGTTTGTGTTTGAGGTCTTTATCCTGCAGCAGCATCAGTCTTTCTAAACACAGATGCAGAACAGAAGCATCCTCACCCGACTTCATATCTGAGTTGGAGTTTATTCACGTGTCTTCCGCTCTGTGATGAAACAGATTGAGATTGTCCTTTGACCTGAGAGCCTGTTGAAACACTTCTGACATGTAAATCTACACTTCCCAGCTGCTGGCGCTGATGCACAACACTGACACCAGCCCTCCTAACTCAGGTGAACTGGGAGTCATTCTGCTAAGCCCGCTGGATTAGAATCCACATCGCAGCGTGTGTGATAGTTTGACCCGCTGGGATTGGTTTGCATACCCACAGATTAGAGCGGCAGGCAGAAGCCGGGACGGTGACTCACAGCTGCCTTTCTGCGAGCGACTTGAAATAACAAAGGAGTGGCAGCGACCTTTTCACAACGCCAGCTGATTTCTGCATCGTCAGAATATCCTCCAGCAGGGATTCTGTTAAAACTCACTTTATTAAAGGGCAGAAAAGGACACAAAGCATTCGTCACCATCTATTAATCATCCAAATGTTTGTGGATCATGCACGTCCACGGCTCTGAAAGTCTGCCTGCAGGATATCTGTCCCCGCTTTACCTGTGTGTTGGGTTTCCAGTCGAATGAAAGCAGAGGCCGCCTCTCCCTCCTTCTATTGTCGACTCTTCCTGGGTGTGTGTGTGGGAACGTTCAGCAGCACCGACTCTATTGATTCACCGCACAAAGAGCACAAAGACGAGCTGGAAATCATTTTCGAGGGAGCTAATGAAGGGAGGGTGGTTGTTGTTGATGAGCGGAAAGCGTCAGGAGGGAAAGTTGTTGTCAAACCTGAAGCTGTGAGGGAATGTGGCTCCAACAGGTGTTTAACAGGTTGACAGGTTCGTCCCAGTGATCAGATCAGGTCGGATCAACTCTGTTTAGTCGGTTCAGTCTTCCATTTCATTCTCATTCCCTGTTAAACGTTATAACACAGATAGATTGTCGGGGAAAGTCACCAGTTTTTAGACGATGTCTTCTGTACACAATAAAACAAACTCTGAACGAATGTGAGAATCATTTCATGATGACAGGATGGATCAGTCCCTCGTCCTGACTGTATCTTCTTGTAGGAAAACGGTCTTTTGCCTTGTGCCTCCCATTACCTCCCTCACCAATCATTCGAACTGACCGGGTCGGACTTCGGTGTGACAGGATGGCTCGTGTAGCTACCTAGCTAAGCTAACAGACGACTGACAGAAGCAGCCATGACACGGCCTCACCTGCAAATCTGACGTGTGTCTTTATACACAGCAGGGTATTTAGAGAAACGAATATTTCCCCCCTCTGTTTTCAAAAATAACATCGTGCACACAACATCGTTTTCAAAAAAGTTGTCATTTCCATCAACCCGCATAAATACGCCGTCGAACGCCGTCATAACTCTGCCAAACCTCTGGGCGGCAGTGTAGGGAGAAGGATAAAGCCATGCAAGCCAATCAGAATCCTCAGAATCAACAACAACGAATAACACGAGCGACTTCCTGTTCCTTTCAAAACAACGCTCACGTGACGTTAAGCATTTTCTGGCGCATAGCCTAATGAGCGTGAGAAGCTAAAACCCCGTTTCTCCCAGCTGACACGACAACACATAACCGGAGTTTTTAGAAATAATCGTTTTCTGTGATAAAAAAACGGGGTTTTTGTGTAAATGAGAGGCCAAACCGCCTGGAAATATCTGCGTTTTCCCTTCGTGTAAACGGGGCTTCAGAGGTCCAGAACCAGAACAGAACTGGAGCAGATTAATGTGAAAACATCTTATCACCCGCTGGATAATCCTTCATCCCGGAGCCGTCAGATAACTTTTGTTTTTGTCTTTAGGTGTTTAGAAATGTATCCATGCTCTGCATATACCTGAGTTTAAGTGACCCGGATTGTAAAATCAGCTGATGTGGCGGTGAACGTCGCCCCGCTTCCTCCCCACGGTCCGAAAAGTCCCCAAAAGCGTCTGAAGCCGGCGTTGTGGCCTCAGGACGTTCCCCCTCCCTGAGCTTTTTCCACAACAGTGTGCTATGTGTTTCGCTGCCTCGTCGCCACAATTAGAGCTGACAGCAGCGACTTGTGACTTTGACTCAGAGAAACTCGGCTCTCTGTTCCTCCGTCTTATCTTTGTATAACTCCGAGGGTCATCTGCTCTCGTTTAGGGTCGTCTCTCTCTGCGTCTTCCCCTCTTAATCTCTCGTCATCCCTTTTGCCACCAAGCTAAGATGCTAGGTGTTTGGCTACAGGGGGTCCGAACAGGTTTGCACCCCGTGCCTTTGACCTGATGGCAATAAAAATGTAGGTTATCCATCACTGAGCGACGGCTGTGACTCACAGCAGTGTTTTATCGTGCTGTTGTCGTCGGCCTGCAATCTTACTCGACATCTTAACGACCGGTTTGTTTTATTAGTTCCACACAATGAAAAATATGAAGCAGTAAAAGCTGAACTCCTCTCCTGTAAGCGATATCTGCGTACGAGCCCGGTGACGGTTCAGTTATTGTCTCTGGGAGTCTCTCTTGGACTCCTTCGTCTCTTTTTTTTTGGTTTTATTTACAGCACTTTCTTTCTCTCGTCCCGGTCGACCGGCTCTCTAACCTCCCCCCGGTCACTCGCTCTGCAGCTGACATGAGAACCTTGGGATAGCTCGGATGCCGTGCTATAGTGGTTCGACCGTCCCTCCCCCCATGTTCGTCCACACGTACAGTTGTGTTTTTAGAAATGTGCAGGTGTTAAGTGCTGCAGCAGTCCTGTGTGTCGAGATTGAGAGACCAGAGACTCTGTCAGCAGAGGGCTTCATTTCTGATTATTCACGCAAATCGTTTCATGCTACGGAAGCTTATTGCATTCACTTGATACATTTATTTTTTGGGTTGTTTTTCGGAGTAATTATTTGTGTTTTTCTGACAAATTTTTTTTTGTCTGTTTTTTGGAATAATTATTTCTGTTTTTCTGAGTAATTTATTTTTTGTCTGTTTTTTGGAATAATTATTTCTGTTTTTCTGACTAATTTTTTTTTGTCTGTTTTTTGGAATAATTATTTCTGTTTTTCTGACTAATTTATTTTTTGTCTGTTTTTTGGAATAATTATTTGTGTTTTTCTGACTAATTTTTTTTTGTCTGTTTTTTGGAATAATTATTTGTGTTTTTCTGAGTAATTTTTTTTCTGATTTTCTGAATAAATTTTTTTTCTTCTGTTTTTTGGACTAATGTTTTTCCTGAGTTTACGGAGCATTTGAAGATCCATTCATTCATTGAGAGCTCCGACTTCATGGTTACAAACATGACCGACTTGTTCAGTTTAATCCAGTTTTACTTTGATCTGGGTTTAAGACACTGGGAGACAGTCCTGTCTTTAACTCATATAGATGGTATTATATATTATATAATATTATATATGCGCGGGCAGGAGTCACCATAGGTCCACGACATGGTCCACGGGAGAACGGGAGTCTGTTACAGGTTGGATGTTCTCGCGGGAGTTCGAAGTATCTCGATATTTCAGAAAAAAAATTACTCCGAAAAACAGGGGGGAAAAAATTACCACGAAAAACAGAAGAAAAAAAATTACTCAGAAAAACAGAAATAATTATTCCAAAAAACAGACAAAAAATAAATTACTCAGAAAACAGAAATAATTATTCCAAAAAATAAATTGCTCAGCAAAACAGAAATAATTATTCCAAAAAACAGACAAAAAATAAATTACTCAGAAAAACAGAAATAATTATTCCAAAAAACAGACAAAAAATAAATTACTCAGAAAAACAGAAATAATTATTCCAAAAAACAGACAAAAAATAATTTACTCAGAAAAACAGAAATAATTATTCCAAAAAACAGACAAAACATAAATTACTCAGAAAAACAGAAATAATTATTCCAAAAAACAGACAAAAAATTTATTACTCAGAAAAACAGAAATAATTATTCCAAAAAACAAACCAAAAAATGAATTACTCAGAAAAACAGAAATAATTATTCCAAAAAACAGACAAAAAATAAATTACTCAGAAAAACAGAAATAATTATTCCAAAAAACAGACAAAAAATAATTTACTCAGAAAAACAGAAATAATTATTCCAAAAAACAGACAAAACATAAATTACTCAGAAAAACAGAAATAATTATTCCAAAAAACAGACAAAAAATTTATTACTCAGAAAAACAGAAATAATTATTCCAAAAAACAAACCAAAAATGAATTACTCAGAAAAACAGAAATAATTATTCCAAAAAACAGACAAAAAATAAATTACTCAGAAAAACACAAATAATTATTCCAAAAAACAGACAAAAAATAAATTACTCAGAAAAACAGAAATAATTATTTCAAAAAACAAACAAAAAATAAATTACTCAGAAAAACAGAAATAATTATTCCAAAAAACAGACAAAAAATAAATTACTCAGAAAAACAGAAATAATTATTCCAAAAAACAGACAAAAAATAAATTACTCAGAAAAACAGAAATAATTATTCCAAAAAACAGACAAAAAATAAATTACTCAGAAAAACAGAAATAATTATTCCAAAAAACAGACAAAAAATAATTTACTCAGAAAAACAGAAATAATTATTCCAAAAAACAGACAAAAAATAATTTACTCAGAAAAACAGAAATAATTATTCCAAAAAACAGACAAAAAAAAATTACTCAGAAAAACAGAAATAATTATTCCAAAAAACAGACAAAAAATAATTTACTCAGAAAAACACAAATAATTACTCAGTAAAACAAACCAAAAAATAAATGTATCAAGTGAATGCAATACTCTTCCGTATCATGCTTTTACAGGAGAAAGTTAACCGATGAGGTGACGGTGTTACGCCACGTTAATGATCTGTAGCTGGCGTTGCAGCAGCCTGTTTGGCAGCTTTTCTCATTTCCATAACAAACTGTGAGATAATTGAGTTCAGGAGCCTTTTAGAGCAGCGATGATGACTTTATTATCTGCGGTGACGATTTATTGATCGTTTCAGTCAGTTTTTAAACAAAAATTCACAAACAAAGGCATCTCAAAATGTTTATAAGGACGCCAAATTTAGGCTAATACTTTGCTTTGTTTCTATCTGCCTGAGTTTTGAGTTTTGGCTTCGACCTTGATTGGCCTCATATCTGTCCGCGCCAGCAAAGAATACTGCACGTGGATATCTACATCTTTAGACTTGTTCGGTGCTACAAGGTTAACGAGGCGTCACGAAGCTGATAATACCTGGATTTTTCAGTGTGAGTGAGATCCGAACCCCTCTGGCGACACATTCAGGTTGAACCGAACCAACAGCTCCCGTCTGACATTCGCTCTTGGTTTTATTTTAGCCTCGCTCACCTGTCCGCTCTCCTAAACTGTCACTCACATTTGTGTTCAACACTTTTTGGTCAAATTCAAAGGCGCCTGTGTGTTTTTCTCACAGTGTGATTGGTTGAGGCAGGCGAACTCGAGACGTCTAAATGTCACACATTTTTCTCAGTTCACTTCTCCGTGTCCTCGGGGCGAGACAGAACCAGACGAGTCGACGCGCCTCATCCAGCTGACAGAACGGTGTTTCATCGCTCTGTGAGAGAAGACAAACGTCCCCGAGTCGTGTTTCACAAATGTTTTCTTGCTTTTTGCTTCACATTAAGGTGCAAAAGCGTTTGTTTTCAGTATAATAGACTGCAAGACATTTATAATAAAGTTTATAGACCGCTTCAGAAGGTCGATAAAAGACTTCTTCTAAACTTTTATTGCGATTATTAAACTTTTACAGAGCTGGCGGTTAATAAGTGCATTTTAAAGGGTTTTTGCCTTGTTTGGTTGGATGTTTGTGGATCATGTAAAACAGCCTGCGATGATGATGATCACAACATGATGAGGGATTATGTAATAAATTAATCAAAGGAACTGCAATTCTTTGATGAAACTGTGTGATAAATGAAGTTCAGTCAGAGGTTTCAAACCTCAAACCTTCAGCCCTGCAGATATCGTGCCGTGCATCACTTTCTAACACCGATGTTGTCCTCTCTGTGTTTCTCTGCAGCGGTGCCATGCTGCCGGGAGGCTGCGGATGAGAGACGATGTCGTCAGACTTCTACTCCAGAGACGATGTGGTGGAGAGGGGCTCCATCCCCCTGGACATCGACAACGTCCACATGCTGCTGCAGGGTCGGTGTCCCCTCCGCCTCCAGCTAAGACCTCCACACACCGCCCAAGGCCGACTTCCTTATCCGACCACTTCTGCGCCTGCGTGAAATGCAATAAGTCTCCTAAACATCGGGTGGTGCTAGTCTCGTGCCAGTAACCCAAAACATAAAAACAGGAAGTGACAGAACGGAGTGCGGACCGTAGCTTATCAGAACAAAGCACACACAGTGTTAGCTCGGCATTACTTGCGTGATGTCGTATTACGGTGGTCTCTCTTCCACCAGGGCAGCCAGCTGCTCCTCAAAGTCCTCGGTCCACACAGCCATGGCTTCCAAACATACGCTGGTTTATCCCCAAAATAACGAACGGTGAAGTGTTGTTTGTAACTCTGTGCCGTCTCTGTTTATGTGGTTTGTTTACCGTCGTCACTTCCGCCGCCCCTCCCACACGCCGCGCTGATTCGCTGGCACACCGCCAATCAGAATGGTCACTGAACAGCTAGCTAACAACCAATCAGAGCATCCGACGGCGTCCAACCTCAGACGGCCGACCTCGCATGTTCAGTCGGATCAGACGCAGCTGAACACACCGAACAGAGCAGCTCCCGAACTCGTCTGACTCTCTCCGAACGCTTCAGACGTCCGACGTTTCAGTCGGTGTGTGCCGACCTTTAGATTAAAGTGCAGTGTTTTCCTGGTTGGACTATTTGAAAGATGTTCTTTTATGGTCCCAGTTTTCAGGTTATTGTAGCAACGATGATGTGTGTCAGAAAGAATCCGAGCTAAACGCTCATTGTTCCTGCTCTCCGCTCGCCCTCCAGTCTGAGGTCATGTTACTGTAAAAAGAAAAGCCTCGTGTCCCGACTCCGGTGTTTCATCCTGGTTACCACGGCAACATAATAAGTATTAAACCTCAGCTATGCGTCTGACTCGGGGGAGCGGTGCGATGGCTGCTGGGGGTTCATGCTCAGTTTAATCTGCCGGAGCTGAACCGATGCTCTCAGAGAGACTCGAGAGCGGGAGGGTGGAGGAGAGGATGGAGGGTGGAGGAGAGGATGGAGGGTGGAGGAGAGGATGGAGGGTGGAGGAGAGGATGGAGGCTGCTCCCAGGGCATCTTTGAACACTTGAGGCGAAGCTGCGACGCACCGCTGTTCATTTGATCGTTTCTCCACGTAACTATTTTTAGCTCATGACAACCGACATTTCCTCTCCTTCTTTCTTTCTTTATTAAAGCCTTGTAAACATTTTTCCATCTATGTCATTTCCAGCTGGTACACTGTGCCGGATGGGTGATGTAAGGCCCGACACCCCCATGACAGGCCAGCTTGTTAAGGAAGCGGGGGAGTTGAGTTCTCGCTGTTTATATCTGAAGCTGTAATGTTCAAGGAATGTCAGTAAAATAGCTCCGACTGCGTGTGAATGTCGGCTGTGTTCGGTGTTTTTACCCGCAGAGATGGGAAGAAAATGTGATCTGGTTTTATCGTGTGACGCTTCTGTGACGATTCAAGGGTGCTTCAGAATCAGAAGGACGGTGTCTCAGAGGGGTCAAACTTGTTTTAAGTAGTCGTTGTGATTATTTCTCCACTTAAACCTCTTCAAGTAAAACCACTCCGTTAATGGATATTAATCATCATCATCATGTTGTCATTTTATGTTTCTGCAAACTACAGAAATGTTTAATTTGTGTGATATCAACATTTCTACAATCTGTATCATATTTGAATTAACTTCAAGTTCAAGATCGCATCATTTTTAACAAAACGTCGGGACTTTAAAGGCAACAAAACCAGGTATTTTAAACCAAAACGTGACCTGTTCCTCACCGGAAACTAAGAAGTAAAGAAAGAAAATAAAGTTGAGAGATGTAAAGAAATGAAGAAGGTTAAACATATCTTTGTTTTGCAGAATGTCCATGGTCAAATCAATCAATATTCAAAGAACAAATAACAAAAACTGAAACACAAATGATACATTTACACAGACGGGATACATTCGATACATTTGATATAATCAAATATTTTAAAGCTCGTCAGAAACATTCAACAGATCAAACAGCCTTTTCGTGAAAGAATCAATGCAAACTCTCATCAACAAACAAAATAAATATATCTATAAAAAGGCAGTCAGTATGAGATTATTCATAATAATCTCTAAACTGATAACTGTCTTATCTCAAATTAGTCTTTAGGAATGTCAACATCCATGATAATCATTAATAAATGACTCAAACAGTTTCATACCTGTTCGTCTTACTGGTTTTATTTAGTGTCAGCTATGTTTCTGCTTTAGTTTGTGTCATGAACTGGACAGAACCAACACAGAGGAGCGCAAAACTTTATTTATACTGTAACTTGACAAATCCTTCTCTGAACATGACATCATTCAAAGTCGCATCTCTCATTCTCTCGTCCTTGTTAACACTTTTGTGGGTCACTCATGCACAGAGGTGAAGTTGGGTAGAAGGTGAAATTCTTCGAAGCACTTGACATTTAAATTTGACGCCTAATTTCCAGCTTACGTAGCTTAAAGTACCCAGGAGGCTGCAGGAGGCTGCAGGAGGACTCGCGTGGTGCAGGTCTTGTTCGGGCAGGCCTGGAGCCTCTGTGGGTCCGGATCAAAAGAGGTGGAGCTCACCTGCCTCCCTGCAGGCTGCAAATCTAGACTGTTAACTGTTTTATTCACATCTCTGCTCCTGAAATCACAGATCTGCAGCGTCAAAGAGCCCCTGTGGTTGAAACCATGTGTTTGTTAGATAGAAAAGTTTGACTGTCGCTGCTGAATCATCATGAGTGCTCCCATCATGGGTGAGTTTCTTTATTTGTCTCTGTGGTAGAAACGTCTGGTGATGTGGAGCAAAAACAAACCACCGTGTACTGAAATGGATGTGATTTAAGTGGAACAGTAGATCTACAGCCATGCAAACAAACTGAGAGGTGGAAATCCAAACTATTAGTCAAATTAAAGGTTTCAGGGGGAGCCAAGACATTTTAACTTGTCTTAAAGTTTTGCTCTGAACCGCTTTGTATCCATTAAGCAGTGTTGTTTTATCACTGAGTAAATCAAAAATCAAATACAGGCGTCCTTCTCTATTGAATGGAGGTTTGTTTTCAGGGCCAGGGTTGATTTTGGACCTGATAGGAAGAGAACATGTTTCTAGCAAGTCATGCATGCAAACACTTGAAGGAAATATACCAGTATGTCCATTTGTGGGCACATGTTTGATAATTTAAAGACAGTTTTTGTGCAGCACACAGTTACAGTAAAGGCTTGGCTCCGATCCAGAGAATGTACCTGAATCACTTAACTATTGAATGGAGCGTCGCCCTGAGCTCTGCTGTGACCTTTAAGAGTGAAAAGTAAATCTCTTTGTGGCAGAAACTATGAGAATCACTGTGGGAACAGGATCATTAGCCGCCAGTCAGATCCTTCTGGGACTGCTAATGCTAACAACTGCTAATTAGATCTAAAGTTATTAGCTATTTAGAGGCTTTTCAGTAGTGCAGCTAGCTTGGAAATTAGCTTACAGGCTAGTAAATTAGCTGTGTAAACAAACTGTGATCAATGAAACACGCTAACTGAGTCGGCTAACTTCCGGTTTAGCACCTGGCTAACTTGAATGAGAGTACTGTGGATTAATTCTGGACTTTCCAAATGTTATCGGACCGAACAGCTCAAATCATGATGGTAAAATGTGGTTTGATGCTCAAAAAATGTACCCATTGATCCAGTTTTACAGTCTTTCACAATGTAAGCTTATGAGAAAAAGCCTTTTTGGGTCCCGGTGCCCTGAGCTCTGCTGTGACCTTTAAGAGTGAAAAGTAAATCTCTTTGTGGCAGAAACTATGAGAATCACTGTGGGAAAAGGATCATTAGCCGCCAGTCAGATCCTTCTGGGACTGCTAATGCTAACAACTGCTAATTAGATCTAAAGTTATTAGCTATTTAGAGGCTTTTCAGTAGTGCAGCTAGCTTGGAAATTAGCTTACAGGCTAGTAAATTAGCTGTGTAAACAAACTGTGGTCGTTAGCAGATCTATCAATGAAACATGCTAACTGAGTCGGCTAACTTCTGGTTTAGCACCTTTAGCTAACTTGAATGGGAATACTGTGGATTAATTCTGGACTATCCGAATGTTATCAGACCAAACAGCTCAAATCATGATAGTAAAATGAGGTTTGATGCTGAGGTATATTTCCTGATACATGAATGAATTGAATTGTTTATTGATCCACATCAGCTATCTCATCCAACAGATGAAGACCAAAGACCAAAGGTTAAGTTCCCTAGAGCGATGGGCTCCTTCAGACTTGTGTTTTAGAGTTTTACAAACTTAAACCAGATGTTATACCCTGGGAAAGATCGGATGAGGTAATGATAGGTTGTCTCTGTGCCTTGAAGATTGATTAGCACACAGGTATAAGTAGTGGGGTCTGTGTGAGGATCGGGAGGAGATCCACATTCGGCTTCGGGTCTTTAAGGCAACTTTTGGTGCTGGTTGGTTGGTACTAAGTCAGTGTCGGCGGAGACTCCTTCATCGTCTTCACAGCATCGCTACAGAATAAACAACAATGCTCAAAAAATGTACCCATTGATCCAGTTTTACAGTCCTTCACAATGTTAGCTTATGGGAAAAAGCCTTTTTGGGCCCTGGTGCGTCACGTGAAGTTGTGTTTACACAGTTTGGCTTCTTGCAGGGAGCTTCCCAGATAGCAAAGTGGTAACAGACACCCTCATCCGGCATTGAGTGACGGCACTTGGGCAGTCCATATGAGCCACAACCATGGTCGCATGTTAGTTGAAAGCAAACTGAATGAACCAGAACTGCGTCCGGTGTGGGCCAGAAATGGGCCACAGCTAGGTTGCTATCTGAGGTTGCTACCTTTAAGAGTGAAAAGTAAATCTCTTTGTGGCAGAAACTATGACAATCACTGTGGGAAAAGGATCATTACCCAGCAGTCAGATCCTTCTGGGACTGCTAATGCTAACAACTGCTAATTTGCTTTATCAAATCTAAAGTTATTAGTTCTTTAGAGGCTTTTCAGTGGTGCAGCTAGCTTGGAAATGAGCTTACAGGCTAGTAAATCAGCTGTGTAAACAAACTGTGATCGTAAACAGATCTATCAATGAAACATGCTAACTGAGTCGGCTAACTTCTGGTTTAGCACCTGGGTCATTCCATGAAATCGGTGCCTTTTCAACTTTGAAAAGTTAAAATTTAAATTATATCTAATTGCTATTTTTTCAGTAGCCAGGAATTAAAGACAGTTTAAAATGACAAGAAATTATATTGTGCCATCTCAGCTATGGAATTTCATATTTTATAACTGTTTTAGTCAAGTCCTGTTACTGGAAAGGTAACAGGGTTGACAGTAACAGGGTTGACCATTTCAAGCTAATTTGCCCATTGCTAGCTAAAACAAATGTTAGCTAAAGCACATGCTATGTACTTTGAAAGGAAATTACATGTACATATTGATTATATTATGAGAAATAAATAATTGTTTGGATTTATATGTTAAAAAATGGTAACAGGGTTGACGTTGTATGCTTGTCCCCCTGGTTCAACCTTGAAAAAATATCAAAAATAGCACATCAGAGATGAGCAAAACTTACTTGTCACTGAGCTGTTAGCATCCTGGTTCAGAGATGATGCAACCTCCTGTAAATCATGTCAAATCTAGAATGTACCGTTATTTTGATAGGGTTTTTTGGTTAGGGTAACAGGGTTGACATAAAATTAGAGGACACTGATAAATTGGTAAATATTTATTACAATTAATATATATTTTTTTACCAAAAACACTGTTTCACAATAAGATCATACTTAAAACAATATGTAAATGTGAACATTTTAACATTTTGCCAACATTTTACAAATTAAAAGTCCTGCTGACGTACAACAACAACAGTGAGGGACAGGCCAAAAACCTCACCCTCATCAGCTTAAAAATCATTTTTATTATTTAAAATAATATTTAATTGATTTTAATTTGATGTTTTATTGAGGAGAGGAGACATGGTAATGTTATATTTTCAAATTACATCTATGTTTGTTGTTACTGTAATTTTATGACTGATAATTTCTTGGGGACACAAAAGGCACCGATTTCATGGAATGACCCACCTGGCTAACTTGTTTGAGAGTACTGTTAATTAATTCTGGACTTTCCAAATGTTATCAGACCAAACAGCTCAAATCATGATGGTAAAATGAGGTTTGATGCTCAAAAAATGTACCCATTGATCCAGTTTTACAGACTTTCACAATGTAAGCTAATGGGAAAAAGCCTTTTTGGGCCCCGGTGCGTCACGTGAAGTTGTGTTTACACAGTTTGGCCACTATAACAGTTGGCTTCTTGCAGGGAGCTTCCCAGATAGCAAAGTGGTAACAGACACCCTCGTCCAGCATTGAATGACGGCACTTGGGGAGTCCATATGAGCCACAACCACGGTCGCATGTTAGTCGAGAGCAAACTGAACGAACCAGAACTGGGCCACAGCTAGAATGCTATCTGGGTTGGCATTTCCAGGAAGTTGGATTGAATTGGTGCCATGCTTGGGTGCAATATCTAATCTATGGCTAACTCTGAGTTATTTTTAACAGCTCAGTTGCCACACCAAGCCAGTCACCACCAGGATGGACTGAGATTAACGTATGACATCTTTAAACTCGTGATGCAAACATCGTGAATGTCACTGAAACCCCGTCTCCTCTCTTTCACTTAGTTTCAGTCACCGAATTTGTAAGGTTCTGCTCCCTCTATAAATCTTTACTCTTTGTGTCTGTGGTCACAGTCACCAACTGGTTTTGTTTAAAATAATTCACCTGGCAAACTCTCAAGTGTGTCACAACTCTCCGGTTTCTTCCTCCTCTTGACCTCTTGAGAACGTTTGGTTACTCATCATTTTCACCTTTTAGTTTTTCCGTCCTTCCTCTTCTCTGTCGTCCTCGTTGGATGACTCTAGATTAATTATATTAAGATGTCTGAGTCATCGTAGCGGCTCCCTATGATTAAGATTAGCCTGCAAGCGAGCTGAAGCCAGAGGTTGGCCTGCTGTTAAACATATTAGGACAGAAAATAGCCTGTAAAGTACATCTGACAGGATCAGACAGCCTGAAGGAGAGCCGGACGAGAAAGGACCAGCTAGCCTTCACCTAGCGTAGCAAACAACGAGAGCTTTTGAACTGGACCGTATGTTAAAGTACTTAAGATCTAAATGATGAGGTGGTTTAGAGGAAGTTTATAAAAGCTCTGGCTGACTGACTTTTTTGAGGAAAATGGAGATTGAGGACTGCTTTTTGTGTGAAACCCTTCACACTGTCGCTGACCTGAATGACTTCGTTGAGCCTTACGATGGTGAGTGACGGACGATTAACTGACCGAGTCTGTTTAAAATCAAGAAACCTTCCTGTTTCAGATACTTGAAATACATTTTTAGTTTCTGTTAGCTTCCTTTAAAGGTCCACTGTGTCGTGTTTTAAGTAATTTATGACCTCAAATCAGCGTCTTCATTCATAAATAAGTCCTCATTGGTGTAAAATGATCTCTGCCAACAATCTCACTTCTCCTCCTGAGGGAAGAATCACACATTGTGACGTGAAGCAGGAAGTTGGGCGTGAAGAGAAGCAGGGCAGTTTCTGCTTTGCTCCCAAAATCCTCTTCCCGTTTAACATTGGGGCTTATGGGGCAGTTGCTGGAGTTTGTGTCGGTTAGACGCAGATAATTCAAAAACCGCACATCCTCCCGATAAAGTGGACACGCTGCCAGACAGAAGACAAGTGTGGCTACGTTCTTGGAAAATATCACTATTGTAGTGTGAAATCTGTGGCTAGGATCGTCATCTAAAGAAACATTTTCGGAGAGTTTTTTTCAGGCTCCCCCACTCTGCCAGTTGGTGCTGCGCGAACATTCCGCAATACACACTCATTGAAAATCCTGAATTTTTTCGAAATCACTCACGATCAATTAAGGGTCACCGTTCAAAAACTAAACATCGTAGAAAGAAAGTTCAAATACAACTCAAATAGATGAGACTTGTGCCTACATTTTGAAGTTTGAATGGTGTCTCTAGGTCAAAGTCTGCCAGAGCAGGAGATGTTTGAAAAACGTCGATGATTTTGCGACTTTTTTGACCCCGTCCCATTCATTCCTTATGGGAAGTTTTTCATACGGAGGCTTCCATGTCCTTCCGCTCTATAAAAAACGATGAGCTGGTGAGAGGGACAAAAAGCTCTACGTGGTACAGATAAGGCTAAAGGCGTTTTCACTCAGAGCCAGCGTGACTGTGGAACGGAGAAGGAGCTTAGCCAGACGCGCTCGTCAGCTGCAGTTTGAAGTCTGTTTGAAATAACGTACCTCATCACCCGAAACTAAACTTGATGAAGTGCTGTTTGAAGACACGTTGTTGTCACAGCTTCTTGAATCTTGACACATCCCGCCTGCCGTAGTTCCAACAGGCTGCAACGCACGTTTGAAAACGCGAGGCGCTAGAGAGCAGTATTCGTTTGGATGCAGAATAACATTTAACCACTAGATGGGAGAAATAAATCCACAGTGTGTCTTTAAATGTCAGATTTGTAGGATTTAAAGGCATCTAGTGGTGAGGTCTCAGATTGCAACCAACTGACCACCCCTCACCTCAAAATCTCCTACGGTGGCTGCTAAAAACACAAAAGGAACTTCAGAGCTGGTGTTTGGTTTGTCCATTCAAACATGGCAGTTCAACATGGTGGACGCTTACATGTAGCTTTAACGTCTTGTACTCTGTTGTATAAGGAACCCACTTTGCTTCTGATGAAACACATTCATTAAATATCTGCGGTAAACGTGGTGACAAGACTTGTACTCGCAGGGAAGATGAAGTCAGGTCATGTGAAGCTCGTCTTCGTCCAACTACATTCCTCAGATTTACTTATAGGGGTTTAAATATTTATTGCAGATGTTTGAACATGTGCCAGAAAAGTGACAACAACTCGTTTTTTCTCTTTCAAGTATATTTAAATTTACTGTAAAGGAACTAAAAGGAAGTTTATTCGTCTGACCTACATAAGCAAACAACACCATCATGAGAAATCTGGCTATTTCTGTATAAATATTAGGTATTCTTTGACTTATCCGGGCTGAATAAGTCAAAGAATCTGAAATATTTTGTTATTTAATTTTGTTTTACCATCATGTGTTTGTCCACAGAGGCCAGAATCAATAAAAACATTTTTAATTTTCCTGTAGCAGCTTTAAAACCAGCAGTCAAACACAAATGCAGAGATTAATCTAATAAAAACTCCCTGTGAGACGCTCGTCCTTGCAGCTGAATCACTTTCTGTGGCTTTCATTATCACACCGAGGCTTCTCTGCTTGTTCGGGCAACACACACACACAGACCAGATTCGTCTCTCGGTGATTGTTGTGCCCAGAGCTATCCAAAGTGATTGGCCAAACCTCTGGGTGTTAGCTGAGCCGCAGCCATAACCTGCTTTTTTAAAGGGCACGGTGATTACAGTCGTAAACACCTGGCTCATTTCACAATAGGTTAAACAAACCTCTAACTGCCAACTGTTTTACTGAGATTACACCTCTGTGATTTTACACAAACTGTGCATTGTTTCGTGCTTTCATAACTTATATCCTGGTAGTTTGGTCTGTCTCAGCTGCAGCTAATAATACCAGTAATCTAAGAAACTGAGACTACTCTACTCTTGTCCTCCGTATAAATAGTTATTTAAAGCATCATGCCTTCGATCTAAATCCAGTTCTGATGTGAGGATGCAGGTTAAACTTGACGTTGTTGTGTGTTTTCTGCTTTTCTTTAACAGTGGAACAAGAACAGATCCAGAAGAAGACCTTCACCAACTGGGTCAACGCTCAGCTGGCAAAGGTGAGCCGCGTCTCTGGACCAGACATTTAAGATGATTTTGGTCATTATAAGCTGAAGAACCCAACATTTCTGGAGCGTCACAGCAAAACAGCGTTGCAGCGTTCTCCTAAAGGACTAAAGTAGCAGGGAAGTTGTTTTAAAATGTGTAAAATAAACCAAAAAAGTAAAATAAAATATCATAAAATAGCTCGATACAGCTTGTCAGAACAAAAAAGGTTGAAACTTTCAAATCAGTCCAGGACCTCGGGGCTTTTGGAGACATGTTTACGTCTCCAGAAGCTACTTCAGTTGTTTAGGAAAATACAGAAATGCTGTTTTGCTGTGAAGCTCCAGAAATGTTTCCTGGACTACGAAACTTCACCTGACTTTCCAAGAAAGCATCAACAAAGGACCTGTAGTGTGTTTAAAGGATTGATCCACATTTAGGTAAAAGAAACTGGTCTTAAACAAGTCTTGTGATATTTACACACATAGTAAGGCCATTTAAGATGATTTGGTCATTATAAGCTGAAGAACCCAACATTTCTGGAGCGTCACCAGCAAAACAGCGTTGCAGCGTTCTCCTAAAGGACTAAAGTAGCAGGGGAGCTGTTTTAAAATGTGTAAAATAAACCAAAAAAGTCAAATAAAATATAATAAAATAGCTCGATACAGCTTGTCTGGTGCAATCCAAGTCAACGGTTTTAATTTAGCAGCTACAGAAAGGATTTCAAGGTTGAAACTTTCAAATCAGTCCAGGATCTCTACTTCAGTTGTTTAGGAAAATACTGAAATGCTGTTTTGCTGTGAAGCTCCAGAAATGTTTCCTGGACTACGAAACTTCACCTGACTTTCCAAGAAAGCATCAACAAAGGACCTGTAGTGTGTTTAAAGGATTGATCCACATTTAAGTCAAAGAAACTTTGATATTATCAACTTATCAGTGAGTCTTATGATATTTACACACATAGTAAGGCCATTTAAGATGATTTGGTCATTATAAGCTGAAGAACCCAACATTTCTGGAGCGTCACAGCAAAACAGCGTTGCAGCGTTCTCCTAAAGAACTAAAGTAGCAGGGGAGCTGTTTTAAAATGTGTAAAATAAACCAAAAAAGTCAAATAAAATATAATAAAATAGCTCGATACAGCTTGTCTGGTGCAATCCAAGTCAACGGTTTTAACTTAGCAGCTACAGAAAGGATTTCAAGGTTGAAACTTTCAAATCAGTGTAGGATCTCTACTTCAGTTGTTTAGGAGAGACGCTGCAACGCTGTTTTGCTGTGAAGCTCCAGAAATGTTTCCTGGACTACGAAACTTCACCTGACTTTCCAAGAAAGCATCAACAAAGGACCTGTAGTAGTGTGTTTCAAGGATTGATCCACATTTAAGTCAAAGAAACTTTGATATTATCAACTTATCAGTGAGTCTGATGATATTTACACACATAGTAAGGCCATTTAAGATGATTTGGTCATTATAAGCTGAAGAACCCAACATTTCTGGAGCGTCACAGCAAAACAGCGTTGCAGCGTTCTCCTAAAGGACTAAAGTAGCAGGAGAGCTGTTTTAAAATGTGTAAAATAAACCAAAAAAGTCAAATAAAATATAATAAAATAGCTTGATACAGCTTGTCTGGTGCAATCCAAGTCAACGGTTTTAATTTAGCAGCTACAGAAAGGATTTCAGAATAAAAAAGGTTGAAATTTCAAATCAGTTTAGGATCTCGGGGCTTCTGGAGACATGGTCACGTCTCCAGAAGCTACTTCAGTTGTTTAGGAAAATACAGAAATGCTGTTTTGCTGTGAAGCTCCAGAAATGTTTCCTGGACTACGAAACTTCACCTGACTTTCCAAGAAAGCATCAACAAAGGACCTGTAGTGTGTTTAAAGGATTGATCCACATTTAAGTCAAAGAAACTTTGATATTATCAACTTATCAGTGAGTCTTATGATATTTACACACATAGTAAGGCCATTTAAGATGATTTGGTCATTATAAGCTGAAGAACCCAACATTTCCGGAGCGTCACAGCAAAACAGCGTTACAGCGTTCTCCTAAAGGACTAAAGTAGCAGGGAAGTTGTTTAAAAATGTGCAAAATAAACCAAAAAAGTCAAATAAAATATGATAAAATGACTCAATACAGCTTGTCTGGCGCAATCCAAGTCAACGGTTTTAACTTAGCAGCTACAGAAAGGATTTCAAGGTTGAAACTTTCAAATCAGTCCAGGATCTCTACTTCAGTTGTTTAGGAAAATACAGAAATGCTGTTTTGCTGTGAAGCTCCAGAAATGTTTCATGGACTACGAAACTTCACCTGACTTTCCAAGAAAGCATCAACAAAGGACCTGTAGTGTGTTTAAAGGACTGATCCACATTTAAGTCAAAGAAACTTGGATATTATCAACTTATCAGTGAGTCTTATGATATTTACACACATAGTAAGCCTGGTGAGAGGCTGGAAGCAAAAACCAGATGAACAGAAACACAACAGAAGCTATAAATAAAGTTCATCATCAATGATGGTAAATTCTACTTTCCATTCCTTCAGCTCAGTCGATGCAGCAGGAGGAGCAGGAACGTGTGAGGACATGTGTCGATGTGCACACACACATTCCTATAATAAGAAAGAAAAGCTTCATTAAAAAGACGGTTCATGTGATATTGTGTGAGCTGCTCAGAGTAAACATGTTTTAACAACCAGAATCAAACTCTTTTTTATGTATAGACATGCAAAATATTGCATAAATATCAATCAATAACTATGATTGTTTGCAAAATAATAATTTCCAGTGCAAAGACACACAAAACATCAGGATTGTTTCTGCAGCTTCTTGTGCAAACTCAGTACGAAAATCCTTCTACTCTTGCAGAAGTAAACTAAATAAATCATAATAATGGACAGTGATTTTGTTATTGATCTTATTAGTCTCTGAGATACTGTTCACAGTGGTGCTGTGGCTCATTTTTTATCCATCTGTGGGACTTTTCATAATCAGCTGACGTTATTAAATCTTCTGAAAGACATCGAGGAGCCAAAGAAACCAGGACGAATCCACGATGTTCGTATAAAACATGACCACATTCCACGTCTAATTTCCATGAGACAGAGTTTTGTAAAAAGACCTTGTGGCGACGGCGCTGTTGTACAAAAAGGTCACTGTGTTGTTGTCAGAGCCGCTCTGCTGGAGGTCAGCGGTGACAGTGGAGGACAGCGGAGGTGGGGAACTGCTCACATAAATATAGCATGGAGGAGCAAGGTTCACAGCCTGCAGACAGACAGCGACAGACGGACACCACCCTCCCCTTTTCCACGCCTCCGCCCACCGTCCACGCCCCCCTCGGTCCGCCCGGCTCAGGGCTCGGTGTCGGACTCGCTCTGGCAGTGAACCAAACCGTGGAGATCATTGTTAATCCTCTGGTGGTTGTTCACATTAGAGCTCACATTGCAACATTCACCGCCTGTCATGTGAACAGATTTATTTTCATAATGCTCCAGGTCCAAACTCTCTGTGTTCGACAGGCAGCGTAACATTTAAACAAATGGGATTTTGTGGTGGAGGAAACCTGAGTGCTGCAGATACTACAGGACATTTACAATGTGTGCAAGAAGAGCTTGTTTATTTATTCCTTTAATTTGTCCTACTGGATGTTGATTAAGCTCTACGTTGGCTGATCGGCAAGGACACATTAAAACGGCCAAATTTTGCATGGAGTCTGGTTGGAGCTTCCAATTATCTGATCAGCTGAAGTCTGGCAACGTCCAGGTTAATGTGACCTTCGGGCCGTCAGGGGAAACATCAAACAGTTTTGTAGTTAAAAAAAATGAACTTAATAAGTGATAAGAAAACACTTTTACAATGTGTGCAAGAAGAGCTTGTTAGTTTATTTATTTGTCCTACTAAGCTCTACGTTGGCTGACATTAAAACGGCCAAATTTTGCATGGAGTCTGGTGGGAGCTTCCAATTATCTGATCAGCTGAAGTCTGGCAACGTCCAGGTTAATGTGACCTTCGGGCCGTCAGGTAATCAGTGATTTATGCATCAGTGGAAACATCAAACAACTTTGTAGTTAAAAAAGTGATAAGAAAATAAAAAGCCGAACGTCTCTGCGTCATAAAACTCGACTCCTCGTTAAAATTTGGATTGCGATAAAGAGCGGCGTCACAGGAATTTAATTTGAAGGACTTTGTTTTGTCCGACTGCAGTCGAAACAGACTGTGGGGGTGTTGTTTTTAAGCTCTGTCCTGATTGGTTGAGAAGTGGGGCAGTGATTTCTACTCTCTCTACTTTGAATTATTGTCTTGCAGAGATTAAAGCGTTGAGCTTTGGCCAGGTGCAAATGCTAGAATTACTAAATCATGAGCACAAGGTTAGATAATTAGTTTGGATTCAGTGTCACAAGGAGGTCGTCTTCAGCTGAGGCCTCGCCGGTTTCTGTCAGAAACACACGTTTAACACAAATATATTCTAATGAAAATAAAATGTGTATGTGTGCTGTGACAGCGGAGGCCGCCCTGCATGGTCATGGATCTGTTCAATGACTTCCGGGACGGCTCCAGGCTGTTGGACCTGCTGGAGGTGATGAGCGGCCAGCGTGTGGTGAGTCTCCTCTCAGTTCAGCTCTCAGCATCCAACTTAACGGTTCAACGAACCAACTGAGCGACTGTCTGCTTGTGTTTCGCAGAGTCGGGAGAGAGGCAGAGGAATGTTTCAGCACAGGAGCAACATCGAGAAAGCCCTTTCCTTCCTGAAGCAGAAATCGGTGAGTAATAATCTGACCGTCAGATACTGAAGGAACCAGACTGATGACACTAGTTGTTATAATCATGTATAAAATGTGTCGTTAGTTATGTGCTGTTTTCTCCTCAGATCAAACTCGTCAACATTCACATTCCTGATATCATGGATGGTAAACCGTCCATCATCCTGGGCCTCATATGGACCATCATCCTACAGTATCACGTGAGTGTCCTCATATTTTCTTGTTGGTTTATTCTGTTCTTCTTCTCAACTCACCGTGATAAAACCTCATGCACTGTTGACGTATTAACTGAATTTTTAAAAATGATTGATTTTGCAAAATGCCGTTCTGGGGTCGATTTTAAAGGGATATTCCGGTGTAAGTTTAATCCATGGTCTAACACACCGTGACACCGAGTAAGACTCCCCCTCGAGAGGTCAAGTTAGCTGACCGCTAGCTTAGCTAGTTTTAGCAACCTCAGA
>JBBNBP010001923.1:0-31847 GCA_039737535.1 Lagodon rhomboides | reverse complement strand
TATGAAATTATTTAATGTTTCATTTGAAGGTGTCAAACTGTTGCGGATACGTTCGAGTCTGCTAACCTTGTTAACAAAGACAAATTTAAGTTAAAGCCGCGAAAAGAAACCTTTGTTTTTATCTTGATTCTGGATCACATGTTCTTCTTAGAAATAAAGGTTCCAAAAGGGTTCTTCTACAAGGGCTGAGGTTCTACCTGGAACCATTTGCTTCTGAAAAACCCTTTCCCGAAGAAATGTTTTTTCAAGGGTTCTTGGTAACACTAATGGTTCCAGTAAGAACCATCTTGATCCAGAGAACCCTTTAAAAACCCTTTCCTGAATAAAGGGTTGTAAAAGGGTTCTCGGTAACACTAACGGTTCCGGTAAGAACCATTTTGATCCAGAGAACCCTTTAAAAACCCTTTCCTGAATAAAGGGTTTTAAAAGGGTTCTCGGTAACACTAACGGTTCCAGCAAGAACCATTTTGATCCAGAGAACCCTTTAAAAACCCTTTCCTGAATAAAGGGTTTTAAAAGGGTTCTTGGTAACACTAACGGTTCCAGTAAGAACCATTTTGATCCAGAGAACCCTTTAAAAACCCTTTCCTGAATAAAGGGTTTTAAAAGGGTTCTTGGTAACACTGACGGTTCCAGTAAGAACCATTTTGATCCAGAGAACCCTTTTTGGAGAAAGAGTTCTTCAGGGATTGTTGAAAGCATGGGTATAAGATCCTGTATGGGTTCTTTGTAGAACCTCTCATGGGGGGTTCTGGGTGGAACCTTACACACAGTTCTAGGTATAACCCTTTATGTTGGGTTCTAGGTAGAACCCTCCACCTTTATAAAAGGTTCTACCTGGAGCCAAAAAGGGTTCTCCTATGAGGACAAGCCGAAGAACCTTATATGGTTCTACTTAGAACCTTTATTTCTAAGAGTGTCCTCGTGGTGCGTTCAAGTGCAGCTTTTCGATCGTCTTTGTTGTTTGTCGGTTCAGTGTTTCTGGGCCTTTAAACCTTCCAAACATGTAAATGTTGACTTTCCTATCTTATAAAAGGTTTGTAAAAACTGTCAAGTTTCTGTTTCATGTTTTGTTTTAGTCACTTCCTGTTTTATTTTGTAGTTCATGCGTTCTTTGTCTTGTCCTCCCTGTCACTGTCCTGTTTGATTACCTGCACTTGTCCTCTTGTGTCTCACCTGTGTCTTGTTCCCTCGTTTGTCTCTTGGTATTTAAGTCCTGGTTTTTGTTTAGATCATTGTCTTGTCACGTCTCGTTCATGTCGCCTTGTTTTCTAATCTTGGAGATAATTAAATATTATAATAAATCCCCGCAACCTCAGTCTGCTGTCTGTGCATCTGGGTCCTTCCACCAAGTCTTCTACCACCCTACCTGACAAAAGCTGGTTTACTGTCATCAAAACATCGTTTTCCAGCTCCAGTAGTGGTGAGAAACTTCACAAACAACCTTTAATGACTAATGTCAAGCTGCAGAATAACCTGCAGAACCGACAGAGGAACAAATCTGCCTTTCTAGAAGTTTAATTTGTAATAAATTCCTGATTCTCTGATTTGTGACAAATCTGCAAAGCCTCCATTAATTGCTTGTAGGTGTTCCTGGAAAGTAATCTTGCAGTAATTACAACTTTCTCCATCTGAACCTCGGCTGGATGCACAGACAGTAAGTTTGTAAGTCGTGAATAGTTGTAATTAGAAGCTGCCCTGCGACCCAAAGCTCACAGGTTAGACCCCGAACCCGTAACGGTCTGTCCCTAAAGCAGGACATCCTCTCTCTCCACTGTTATTTTGTAGTTCATGGGTTCTTTGTCTTGTCCTCCCTGTCACTGTTCTGTTTGATTACCTGCCCCTGTGTCTTGTTCCCTCGTTTGTGTCTTGGTATTTAAGTCCTGGTTTTTGTTCAGTCTTTGTTGGATCATTGTCTTGTGTCTTGTCTTACGTCACGTCACGTTCATGGCGCCTTGTTTTCTAATCTTGGAGATAATTAGATATTATAATAAAACCCTGCAACCTCAGTCTGCTGTCCGTGCATCTGGGTCCTTTCTAGACGTTTAATTTGTAATAAATTCCTTCATTCTTCTGATTTGCGTGTGATTCTCTGATTTGTGACAAATCTGCAAAGCCTCCATTAATTGCTTGTAGATGTTCCTAGAAAGTAATCTTACGTTCTGTTGCAGTAATTACAACTTTCTCCATCATAACTTCGGCTGGATGCACAGACAGTAAGGCCACGTTTATACGTAGCAGGGTATTTAGAGAAACGAATATTTCCCCCTTCGTTTTCAAAAAAGTTGTCATTTCCATCAACCCGCATAAATACGCCGTCGAGCGCCATTCTAACTCTGCCAAACCTCTGGGCGGCAGTGTAGGGAGAAGGATAAAGCCATGCAAGCCAATCAGAATCCTCAGAACCAACAACAACGAATAACACGAGCGACTTCCTGTTCCTTTCAAAACAAAGCTCACATGACGTTAAGCATTTTCTGGTGCATAGCCTAATGAGCGTGAGAAGCTAAAACCCCGTTTCTCCCAGCTGACACGACAACACATAACCAGAGTTTTTAGAAACAATCGTTTTCTGTGATAAAAACGGGGTTTTCGTGTAAATGAGAGGCCAAACCGCCTGGAAATATCTGCGTTTACCCTTCGTGTAAACGGGGCATAACCTGCAGAACCGAATGAGGAACAAATCCGCCTTTCTAGACGTTTAATTTGTAATAAATTCCTTCGTTCTTCTAATTTGCTTGTGATTCTCTGATTTGTGACAAATCTGCAAAGCCTCCATTAATTGCTTGTAGGTGTTCCTGGAAAGTAATCTTACGTTCCGTTGCAGTAATTACAACTTTCTCCATCAGAACCTCGGCTGGATGCACAGACAGTAAGTTTGTAAGTCCTGACTAGTTGTAATTAGAAGCTGCCCTGCGACCCAAAGCTCACAGGTTAGACCCCGAACCCGTAACTGTCTGTCCCTACAGCAGGACATCCTCTCTCTCCGACCTCCCTGTCGGGTAGAGCAGACAAAAAGATGAGTCTCCTCCTTGCGGGGATCCACAGAGCATCACTGCACAGAGCTGGGCCTCCTGCACACACACCAGCAGCCACACTGCAATAACACAGCCGAGAGAGTCATGAGCCTCCTAATGCCTCCTGTCACTGAGTACAATGCGCCAGATGAAACTTGAGATTTCACGGCGTTTCTTTGTAATCAGTATCCGGCAACTTATGAAATCCAATTGTGCCTTTTATGCACTTGAGGCATTGTTAAGGGAACCGCCGCTGTCACTTCAATCTCTGGATTCCTCGCCGCTTTTCCTTTCTTGCAGAGCGTTAACTCAATTTCAGCGCGAGCCTGCCGTCCTCCTCCGTTCTCCGGCAGGGAGATTTACACTTCAGACAGCCTCTCATTACCGTGCGACAAAAAAATGACATCTTAGCAGGTTCTAATAAACACAGAATGTATTTTTCTCTTAGACTTTCTGACACACGTATCCGTCTCTCTATCTGCTCCAGCGTCAGTTTATCTCTCTGCTGTATCAGCCGAGCAACTCAATCCCTGCCTGCGCTCTCGGCCGACCTTGCTCCGACCTCCCTGTCGAGGGATGGAGGCGAAAACAAATTTTCTCCATGTGGGATCACCCATCTCTCCATCTGTGTATCTGCCTGTCTGTCTGATTGACTGAATCTCTATCTAATCCTTCTTCTTCTCCTCTCTTTCTTCCAACATAAGCTCCTGCAGAAACAGACTATTTTCTTTTGTGTAAAGTTGTCAGCTTTGTGTATATGTGTGTGTGTTTAGTACAGTAGCTCCCAGCTGCTCACCTCCCAGGTCTCACAGCGCCCCCAGCAGGCGTCGGTGGTGATGTGCAGCCCTCCACAGCCGGGCTTTCTGGCCAGGAAGGTGAACTCTCTGACGGCACAGCCGATGAAGCGCCGCAGGTTGACGGCCGACGCTCGCGGCTGCAGAGAGACGCAGAGCAGCAGCAGCAGCAGGCCAGACCTCCTGAGAGATACAACAAAACACCAGCATCTTTTTATCTGTTCACAGCTGAAGGAAAGACAGAAATTAGTTGTTGAAGGAGGGTTTCTGGGCTGGAAAGGTGCATTACTGACAGAATTAAAGTGGGCTCCTATCACAAAATAAGAAATAGTATGGGTATATTATACTTTTCCTGAATTGACAGAGTCTATTAAGTATTGCAGTTGTTGGTTTTTGGGTCCCTGATGTCCCTTGATCCTACAGGGATCAAATAAACTATATAGTTTAGGCGAAAAATGTGGGAAAATGTGTGTAATTTATGGTTTAAAGAGGTCATGTGACCTCTGTGTTTGTCAGAAAGATACAACTTTGGGCTTAAATGAAATTCACAAATTGGAAAATTATAGCCATTTCTAATATTGGGCGATTAATCAATCATTATGATAATTAATCAATAATTATGACTAAACCGTAACTTTTACAGCTTGACATCCGGCAGAAATGGATTCAGCACAAAAAAATACTATAGGAACAACCAAGAAAACACTTTTACCCCAAAATGCCTACAGGGTTCCAGAGTTTTGAAGTTACAGCCCTGTCGAACAGGGTCGACGCTGAAGGACTCTGCTCGAAACCCCTGCAGCTAAAAACTCTGCGATCAAAAGAAGTCTGCAGCGTTACGCTGCCACGATCGATCAGGTCGAGGTGCACAAGGTAGCAAACCACCACTTTTACAATGTCAGCTGGAATCTGTATGCCGGCGCAGACTCGACTCCAGACTGTGCAGACTGCTAACACCAATATGAAGTCAAAGTTGTGTTTTTGTTGTTAGGAAACAATTTCAATCCATTAGTCCGTCCTTGACCTTGGAATGGTGCAAAAATGGGAAGTGTATTTACTCAAGTACTTCATATAAGTACAAAAACATGCAGGTACTTGTACTTTACTTGAGTATTTCCATGTTATTCAACTTCAAGTCCACGTCTAGTACATATCAGAGGTAAATATAGTACTTTTCACTCCTCTACATGTTTTAGCTTTAGTTTCTAGTTACTTTTCAGATCACACTTTTTCAAAGCCACGTGTCTCCAGAGCTGCTGATGTTGTGAAGGATGATTCTCCTCCGTTTGAAGCTAAATAAACTTTTTAAAACCCTCTTAGATTGGCTGCAAAATGCATCGTCACCGAGCTGGAAAGACTGAACTGTGCAGCTGTGTGTAAAGTTGTTAAATGAACTCAACCTTCAACATCATCCTGGTTAGTTTGAAGTCAAAACTGTGTTTTTGTTTTTAGGAAACAATTTCAATCCATTAGTCCGTCCTTGACCTTGGAATGGTGCAAAAATGGGAATACAACTAAGTGTGAAGTACAAAAACATGCAGGTACTTGTACTTTACTTGAGTATTTCCATGTTATGCAACTTCTAGTCCACGTCTAGTACATATCAGAGGTAAATCTAGTACTTTTCACTCCTCTACATGTTTTAGCTTTCGTTTCTAGTTACTTTTCAGATTACACTTTTTCAAAACCACGTGTCTCCAGAGCTGCTGACGTTGTGAAGGAAGATTCTCCTCCGTTTGAAGCTGAATAAACTTTTTAAAACCTCTCTTAGATTGGCTGCAAAATGCATCGTCACCGAGCTGAAAAGACTGAACTGTGCAGCTGTGTGTAAAGTTGTTAAAAGAACTCAACCTTCAACATCATCCTGGTTAGACTGAAGTCAAAACTGTGTTTTTGTTTTTAGGAAACAATTTCAATCCATTAGTCCGTCCTTGACCTTGGAATGGTGCACGGAGGAAAAAAAAAATGGGAATACAACCAAGTGTGAAGTACAAAAACATGGAGGTACTTGTACTTTGCTTGAGTATTTCCATGTTATGCAACTTCAAGTCCACGTCTAGCACATATTAGAGGTAGATACAGTACTTTTCACTCCTCTACATGTTGTGGAGTCACACATCTTTAGTTACTAGTTACTTTTCAGATGACACTTGAAAGCCAAGTGTCTCCAGAGCTGCTGACATTGTGAAGGATGATTCTCCTCCGTTTGAAGCTGAATAAACTTTTTAAAACTCTCTTAGATTGGCTGCAAAATGCATCGTCACCGAGCTGAAAAGACTGAACTGTGCAGCAGTATGTAAAGTTGTTAAATGAACTCAACCTTCAACATCATCCTGGTTAGATTGAAGTCAAAACTGTGTTTTTGTTTTTAGGAAACAATTTCAATCCATTAGTCCGTCCTTGACCTTGGAATGGTGCACGGAGGAAAAAAAAAATGGGAATACAACTAAGTGTGAAGTACAAAAACATGGAGGTACTTGTACTTTACTTGAGTATTTCCATGTTATGCAACTTCTAGTCCACGTCTAGTACATATTAGAGGTAAATATAGTACTTTTCACTCCTCTACATGTTTTAGATCACACTTTTTCATCCCCAGAGCTGCTGATGTTGTGAAGGATGATTCTCCTCCGTTTGAAGCTAAATAAACTTTTTAAAACCCTCTCAGATTGGCTGCAAAATGCATCGTCACCGAGCTGGAAAGACTGAACTGTGCAGCAGCGTGTAAAGTTGTTAAATGAACTCAACCTTCAACATCATCCTGGTTAGATTGAAGTCAAAACTGTGTTTTTGTTTTTAGGAAACAATTTCAATCCATTAGTGCGTCCTTGACCTTGGAATGGTGCACGGAGGGAAAAAGTATAAGTACAAAAACATGCAGGTACTTGTACTTTACTTAAGTCCATGTTATGCAACTTCTAGTCCACGTCTAGTACATATCAGAGGTAAATATAGTACTTTTCACTGTGGAGTTACACATCTTTAGTTACTAGTTACTTTTCAGATCACACTTTTTCATCCCCAGAGCTGCTGATGATGTGAAGGATGATTCTCCTCCGTTTGAAGCTGAATAAACTTTTTAAAACCCTCTCAGATTGGCTGCAAAATGCATCGTCACCGAGCTGAAAAGACTGAACTGTGCAGCAGTGTGTAAAGTTGTTAAATGAACTCAACCTTCAACATCATCCTGGTTAGATTGAGTAGATTTAGTGTTTTCTGAATTCACTCACCATTGTGACTTCTTCTTCTGCAGGATCATCTCAGCTGTTGACTACCGAGTAGTTGATAAAGCCCAAAAGTGGCACAAGTTTTTCACTCTCCCAGCTGCAGCACGCAGACCTGCAGAGTATCAGCTCTGGAGTTATTGTGGACGGCTCACATGTCACCTCAGATCTGAACAAGCCGGGGCTTTTTTTATCCGCCCGTGTCCTGCCAATCAGGAGGCTCAGGTCCTCACCTCAGACTCCCTCAATCCCCCCGGAGGCTCTTCTACCTGTCGCTGCCCATCTCGTTCAGCCACCAGCTCGTTCCCACTCCATTAGCTTGATTAAGGGAAGAGGCTGCCCTTTTGTTCACAGTCATCCACATGGAAGACGGAGGGGAACAACGCACCACTCTCACTCATCCGAGCTCAATTAGCCGGCTCCAGAGACAGACCCTGCTCCTGTTCTCACACGCCGGCCGGGATGACTTCACCCCTGAGCTCCAGCACTGATTCTCCCACTTTATCTCCTGCTTTTCATTTTGTCTTTTTGTTACCAGTCACATTTCCTCTCCCTCTCTCACACACAGAAAGAGAGGAAGCTGTGACTCAGTGTGTCTTGCAGGCTTAACCGCCTGGATCGCTCACTTAAGACAGAAGGATGCATGTGTGAGAGCACGTCAGCCCTCAGATGAGACAATGACGGGAGGAGGAGGAGGAGACGGGGAGTGGTGAGGAATTGATTTGGGTGAGTAAGCACCTCATCAAGAAATTACCATCGTCGGAGGCCCCGCAGGCGGCGGCGTGTGGAGCCAGCGGAGCAGAACCGCTCTCAAGTAGTTCAGGAAATGAAATCTTTTAAAAAACTAAAGTTAAAAGTTTGGGCCAAAGCAATTAAAGTTAGATTAGAGAGAAAAGACTGAGGAGGGTGAGTCAGGGACGGGTTCAGTCACCCCGGCTTCATCGCGACCAGGAAGAATTACCCATCTGGAGGCTATTACTGAACAATGTGCAGGGTGTGGAGCAACAGGAGGCGTGTAATTGGATAACAGTGGTGATTATGATGAGGTTAATTGTAATTCAGCACAAACGGAGTAAGCCTGGATTTACACAATCCGGCTTTTGTGCGATTATGCACAGATTGAAACTGAAAGACTGATTTTGAGTTTTTTTTTGTCAGGGGAAATTCTCTTCGGCTTAATTCAAACCATCCTGATTATTCTCAGAGAGTCTCATACAGACATGATTCCTCAGACTACAGGAAACATGCATGTATATGACGTGTGTTTGAACACCACGAGGACAAAAGTATCTGCCCAAATCTGACCCCTGGAGCTTTTAGATGTGAAGGACCTTAAAGGGATATTCCGGTGTAAGTTTAATCCATGGTCTAACACACCGTGACACCGAGTAAGACTCCCCCTCGAGAGGTCAAGTTAGCTGACCGCTAGTTTAGCTAGTTTTAGCAACCTCAGAAAAGACCGCACGATAACAATACACTGCAGCTTATGTCTCCAACTAGAAACCGCCATCAAAAAGCCACAATTAATGGTGAGAACAGCAGCAAACTTCAGCAACAGTACATGTACAGTCCCAGCACACAGTACGAAGCATCAAACATCTGCTAGCTTTGCTGGATTTGTATTAAAAACACAGCACAACTCACCCTCTCCTCCAGCAGCCTGCCTGTGTGGGGAAGCCCTGACGAGTCGATTACCGAGTGCAGTAGATTTCTGCAGCTCAAGGATGAAAATGTCTGATTATTACTCCATGGGATGCTCAGTTCTTATTATCGAGAGCTGACAGGGAAAATAACGGAAGTAATGGAGTAATAATCAGACATTTTCATCCTTGATGAGCTAAGCTAGCGGTCAGCTAACTTGACCTCTCGAGGGGGAGTCTTACTCGGTGTCAAGGTGTGTTAGACCATGGATTAAATTTACACCGGAATATCCCTTTAATCTGAGTCACCGACAGGCAGGTGATGAAGGAAAAAAACAACATCAAGTGTCTCAAATCCAACCAGAACCTGCAAATAAGTTGATTTGTAAAAGAGAAACATCTAAAGTTCCCTGACACCTGAACAGATATCTGCTGATGAAGATTGTCTTTTCATAGATTCTGTTTTTGTCGATGGAGTCTGGTGGCTCCGAGGACAGAGACACTTCAGTTGTTTCCATAATGTTGTCAGACGCCTTCAGTAACAATCTGAGTTTAGGAGAAGTTACTCTGATGGCCGTCTGAGGCCATCTGGTGGACAAATGTAAAACTTTTTGGAGCTATCAGTCATTTAGAAACCAGAATATGTAGAAATAGAGTAAAAGTAATCCAAAGGGTAACCATGAAAGGGGAGACGTTGGTGAAGGAAGGGATGAAAATATAGATCCTGCAGAATAAACACAATATTATAAACACATCAGTGACCAATGCATGATTAAATGTTCATAAACACAATTTATAGGTTCAAATCAAAGTTCAAAACAAATTAAAAGTAATTATATTCTTGAGAAATTCAAATATAGTGATACTTATTTTGATTTTGGTTGTTTATTACGAGCAATAAACAGATGGTGGTTTTACTAAACATCTCATAATGAAACGCTCCAAAACAAAAGATCATGAAGGTCCAGTCTCAGTGATCCTGCTGGTTCTGCCTGCAGACAACACAGCTCAGCTGGAACGTGATGTTGTGCTGCCCTCTGGTGCTCACTTGTAGTACTGATCCTCACCAAACACCTGTGAGTTCACCTTCGAGAAGTTTCACAAGGTCACTTCTTCCTTTCTAATTCCATCTCCTGGTTACTGTTGCGTTTCCTTATAGTTTTAGTTTTTCTTTGGTAGGAGTGTCTGATCCAGGACTTTTGAGTCCAGCTCCTCTCCTGAGCTGCCGAGTCAGCCTGTCTGACCTTTGACCTCTGTGTCAGCTCTTCAGCAATCGAGGTCACCCCGGGAAACAGATGGGCTGTAGGTGAAGCAGTTGCTCCGAGCGCTGCAGAAACATACTGATCACTTCAGACACAAAGGCCTGTTCATGAACGGGTGGAGCTCCTGTTGATCCACCGTCAGATCAACAAGTCACACGAAAAGCCCAGACTGTCGAACTTCTCCAACTTATTACAGTACGACTGCCATTTCTGCAGCTTCCAGAGAAAGTGTTCAGATCTTTTACTTAAGTAGGTAAAAGTAAGTCACCAAAATGTAAATAAAGTCTCAAAAGTGAAAGTGGGTCTGGGTTTTCAACTTTGAAAAGTTAAAATTTAAATTATATTTAATTGCTATTTTTTCAGTAGCCAGGAATTAAAGACAGTTTAAAATGACAAGAAATTATATTGAGCCATCTCAGCTATGGAATTTCATATTTTATAACTGTTTTAGTCAAGTCCTGTTACTGGAAAGGTAACAGGGTTGACAGTAACAGGGTTGACCATTTCAAGCTAATTTGCCCATTGCTAGCTAAAACAAATGTTAGCTAAAGCACATGCTATGTACTTTGAAAGGAAATTACATGTACATATTGATTATATTATGAGAAATAGATAATTGTTTGGATTTATATGTTAAAAAATGGTAACAGGGTTGACGTTGTATGCTTGTCCCGCCTGGTTCAACCTTGAAAAAACATCAAAAATAGCACATCAGAGATGAGCAAAACTTACTTGTCACTGAGCTGTTAGCATCCTGGTTCAGAGATGATGCAACCTCCTGTAAATCATGTCAAATCTAGAATGTACCATTATTTTGATAGGGTTTTTTGGTTAGGGTAACAGGGTTGACATAAAATTAGGGGACACTGATAAATTGGTAAATATTTATTACAATTAATATATATTTTTACCAAAAACACTGTTTCACAATAAGATCATACTTAAAACAATATGTAAATGTGAACATTTTAACATTTTGCCAACATTTTACAACTTAAAAGTCCTGCTGACGTACAACAACAACAGTGAGGGACAGGCCAAAAACCTCACCCTCATCAGCTTAACAATCATTTTTATTATTTAAAATAATATTTAATTGATTTTAATTTGATGTTTTATTGAGGAGAGAAGACATGGTAATGTTATATTTTCAAATTACATCTTTGTTTGTTGTTACTGTAATTTTATGACTGATAATTTCTTGGGGACACAAAAGGCACCGATTTCATGGAATGACCCAAGTGATCTAACTTGTCCTTCAGCCTCTTGTCTCAGTCTTTTATGAATGATGGAGGGGAAACAGAAGTCGCTCTCAGGTTTCTGGATCTGCTCCACGGCGAGCTGACATTAAACTCCGGGTCACATGTGCTGTTTGGTGTTGGACCTTTGCAGGTGACAGCCTCCACTGCCAGACTCATGGAGTGGGTGTGTGTTGAACCCTCACTGGTTTCTATATTTAGTTCCCCCCAGTGAGTTTTTTCTGCTCGGCCCCCGTATGGCTCTGACTTCTCCGGTGACAGTCCGGGGCCCGTCCTGGAGCTCAGCGGGCTGCAGATCTGTCAGACTGCGCTTCGGGTTTCACGTCCACCGAGTACTACAGAGCGAGATCTGTTCTTCCAGCCTGGAGATCATAGTTGGCTGAACCTGCATCTGCAACCGCGACCTGCATCCTCACAGACAACTTTTCCTGCATGTGAGTACAATGTTTGAGTGTTTTATTCACTGGAATCATCTGCAGAGTTTCACACAGTCCGGCTGGTATCATCAGAAATGTTTCCTCCAGCCTCGTGTGTTTTTCAGAGGATGATTTCTCGTTAAATCTGCCGTCAGTGCGACTGCTTGCTATCTGCTCTAATAAAAAAAAGTCCTCTGGTCTCCCTCAAGGACTCGTTCTGCGTCTCGGCTGAACTGATCTGAGAGCAGCACGTGTTCCCTGCTGCTATTTTTGGGGCCCGACAGCTTCATAACACTATCTCACATTCCTGCAGCCCAAAGGTTGCTCGCACTTTGTAGCACTTGATCGCATACAAGCAGAAAAATGTACATAATTTGATTAAAAACACTGATTCTAATGTGTCCAAGGAACATTTGCAAGGCGTCATGATATATTCTTTAATGTTGTTTGAAGCATATCAACACATTTTTGATGTTTTTAATTCATTTACTCACATTTTCAGATGACATTTTATTGCATCACCTCTCATTTAGGCAACGTTATTGTTTTATTTGTGTGTTTTTGTTTCATTTATTTTAATGATTTAGGATATATTAATTTGTCATTCTCTATTCCGGTGTCTAAATATTCGTATGATTGATTAGTTAATGTCTCTGAAGGAGTTTACTTGCGTTATTGTGCTTTTATATCGTCAGTAGCATAACATTTTATTTTATTGCATTGTGTTTATATATTTTAGTTTTTTAGTTTTTACCTTATTTCCTGCAACTCTGATATCTGTACAGCACTTTGGTCAACCCCGGTTGTTTTAAATGTGCTTTATAGATAAAGTTTGAGTTGAGTTGAGTTGAAAAATGTTCATAATTTGATTAAAAACACTGATTCTAATGTGTCCAAGGAACATTTGCAAGGCTTTATAATATATTCTTTATTGTTGTCTGAAGCATATCAACACATTATTTACGTTATTAATTCATTTACTTACATTTTCACGTGACATTTTATTGCATCGCCTCTCATTTAGGTAACGTTATTGTTTTATTTGTGTGTTTTTGTTTCATTTATATTAACTTGTCACTCTCTCTTCCAGAGTCTAAATATTCGTATGATTGATTAGTTAATGTCTCTGAAGGAGTTTACTTGCGTTATTGTGCTTTTATATCATCAGTAGCATAAAATGACAACACTGTAAGTTATTGTCATCACTTGTAGGACAATATGTCGTCCAAAAACAGTGTAATTATCGTGACAAGTCTTGTGAGAATCATCTTTAATACGGACCGGCAGATCTTAGTTTTAGTCCCTTGGTTGACTTGATGATCCTTGGAGTTTATTGATCACAGACAACTTCTAGTAGTCGTCGAGCTTTGAGTTTTGTTTGTAGATGTGAGTTTTGTAGCGTCGTGTTCCGGCTCCTCGGTCTCCGATCATTTCAGTTACTTCAAGCTTGTGAATATTCTCATTCATCCAGGTCATAGTTATCTCACGGAAATTGAATCGAATGCAACTGGATTTGGTTTTTGTCTTGAAGACGTTTCACCTCTCATCCAAGAGGCTTCATCAGTTCCTGCTCGCTTGACTAGGCTGAGACTAGTCCACAAGTCCCACAAGTGTCAGGTCCAGTGAGAATTGGTCACAAGGCCTTGTGACCGCCTCCTGAGAGGTTATATAGCTGGACATCCACACCGGCTAGTTGGACTAGTCCCAGTCTAGTCAAGCGAGCAGGAACTGATGAAGCCTCTTGGATGAGAGGTGAAACGTCTTCAAGACAAAAACCAAATCCAGTTGCATTCGATTCAATTTCCTTTGTAGATGTGAGTTTTTGTAGCGTTGTGTTCCGGCTCCTCGGTCTCCGATCATTTCAGTTACTTCAGTGTCGTCACAATGTGAGAAAGGAGCTAACACAGATGGATGAACTTCCTCGATGAAGCTGTTCATGCACTACAATCTTCTCTGACAGTGTTTCACAAAACTTCTTGTGTCCGGACTCCTCGGTCAACTTCAAGTGGTTCTTGTGAAGCTCTGTTTGTGTTTGACATCGTTATCCTGCAGCAGCATCAGTCTTTCCAAACACAGATGCAGAACAGAGGCATCCTGACCCGACTTTATATCTGAGTTGGAGTTTATTCACGTGTCTTCGGCTTGTCCTTTGACCTGAGAGCCTATTGAAACACTTCTGCTATGTAAATCTACACTTCCCAGCTGCTGACGCTGATGCACAACGCTGACACCAACCCACCTAATTCAGGTGAACTGGGAGTCGTTCTGCTAAGCCCGCTGGATTAGAATCCACATCGCAGTGTGTGTGATAGTTTGACCCGCTGTGATTGGTTTGCATACCCACAGATTAGAGCGGCAGGCAGAAGCCGGGACGGTGACTCACAGCTGCCTTTCTGCGAGCGACTTGAAATAACAAAGGAGTGGCGGCGACCTTTCACGACGCCAGCTGATCTCTGCATCGTCAGAATATCCTCCAGAAGGGATTCTGTTAAAACTCACTTTATTAAAGGGCAGAAAAGGACACAAAGCATTCGTCACCATCTATTAATCATCCAAGTGTTTGTGCATCATGCACGTTGACGACTCTGAAAGTCTGCCTGCAGGATATTTGTCCCCGCTCTACCTGTGTGTTGGGTTTCCAGTCGAATGAAAGCAGAGGCCGCCTCTCCCTCCTTCTATTGTCGAGTCTTCCTGGGTGTGTGTGTGGGAACGTTCAGCAGCACCGACTCTATTGATTCACCGCACAAAGAGCACAAAGACGAGCTGGAAATCATTTCGAGGGAGCTAATGAAGGGAGGGTGGTTGTTGTTGATGAGCAGAAAGCGTCAGGAGGGAAAGTTGTTGTCAAACCTGAAGCTGTGAGGGAATGTGGCTCCAACAGGTTGACAGGTCCGTCCCAGTGTTCAGATCAGGTCGGATCAACTCTGTTTAGTCGGTTCAGTCTTCCATTTCATTCTCATTCCCTATTAAACGTTATAACACAGATAGATTGTCGGGGAAAGTCACCAGTTTTTAGACGATGCCTTCTTCACGCAATTAAACAAACTCTGAACGAATGTAAGAATCATTTCATGACGACAGGACAGATCAGTCCCTCGTCCTGACTGTATCTTCTTGTAGGAAAACGGTCTTTTGTCTTGTGCCTCCCTCACCAATCATTCGTACTGACCGGGTCGGACTTCAGTGTGACAGGATGGCTCATGTAGCTACCTAGCGTGCTAACAGACAACTGACAGAAGCAGCCTTTACAAGGCCTCACCTGCAAATCTGACGTGTGTCTTTATACACAGCAGGGTATTTAGAGAAACGAATATTTCCCCCCCTCCGTTTTCAAAAATAACATCGTGCACACAACATCGTTTTCAAAAAAGTTGTCATTTCCATCAACCCGCATAAATACGCCGTCGAGCGCCATTCTAACTCTGCCAAACCTCTGGGCGGCAGTGTAGGGAGAAGGATAAAGCCATGCAAGCCAATCAGAATCCTCAGAATCAACAACAACGAATAACACGAGTGACTTCCTGTTCCTTTCAAAACAACGCTCACGTGACGTTAAGCATTTTCTAGCGCATAGCCTAATGAGCGTGAGAAGCTAAAACCCCGTTTCTCCCAGCTGACACGACAACACATAACCGGAGTTTTTTGAAATAATCGTTTTCTGTGATAAAAATGGGGTTTTCGTGTAAATGAGAGGCCAAACCGCCTGGAAATATCTGCGTTTTCCCTTCGTGTAAACGGGGCTTGAGAGATCTAGAACCAGAACAGAACTGGAGCTAATTAATGTGAAAACATCTTATCAATCCTTCATCCTGGAGCCGTCGGATAACTTTTGTTTTTGTCTTTAGGTGTTTAGAAATGTATTCATGCTCTGCATATACCTGAGTTTAAGTGACCCGGATTGTTAAATCAGCTGATGTGGCGGTGAACGTCGCCCGTTTCCTCCCCACGGTCTGAAAAGTCCCCCAAAAAGCGTCTGAAGCCGGCGTTGTGGCCTCAGGACGTTCCCCCTCCCGGAGCTTTTTCCACAACAGTGTGCTGTGTGTTTCGCTGCCTCGTCGCCACAATTAGAGCTGACAGCAGCGACTTGTGACTTTGACTCAGAGAAACTCGGCTCTCTGTTCCTCTGTCTTATCTTTGTATAACTCCGTCTTCTCATCTGCTCTCGTTTAGGTTTGTCTCTCTCTGCGTCTCTTAATCTCTCGTCATCCCTTTTGACACCAAGCTAAGATGCTAGGTGTTTGGCTATAGGTGGTCCGAACAGGTTTGCACCCCGTGACTTTGACCTGATGGCAATAAAAATGTAGGTTATCCATCACTGAGCGACGGCTGTGACGCACAGCAGTGTTTTATCGTGCTGTTGTCGTCGGCCTGCAATCTTACTCGACATCTTAACGACCGGTTTGTTTTATTAGTTACACACAATGAAAAATATGAAGCAGTAAAAGCTGAACTCCTCTCCTGTAAGCGATATCTGCGTACGAGCCCGGTGACGGTTCGGTTATTGTCTCTGGGAGTCTCTGTTGGACACCTTCGTCTCTTTTTTTTGGTTTTATTTACAGCACTTTCTGTCTCTCGTCCCGGTCGACCGGCTCTCTAACCTCCCCCCGGTCACTCGCTCTGCAGCTGACATGAGAACCTTGGGATAGCTCGGATGCCGTGCTATAGTGGTTCGACCCTCCCTCCCCCCACGCTGGTCCACACGTACAGTTGTGTTTTTAGAAATGTGCAGGTGTTAAGTGCTGTAGCAGTCCTGCGTGGAGGTCGAGAGACCAGAGACTCTGTCAGCAGTGGGCTTCATTTCTGATTATTCACGCAAATCGTTTCATGCTACGGAAGCGTATTGCATTCACTTGATACATTTATTTTTTGGGTTGTTTTTCGGAGTAATTATTTGTGTTTTTCTGACTAATTTTTTTTTGTCTGTTTTTTGGAATAATTATTTCTGTTTTTCTGACTAATTTTCTTTTTCTGTTTTTCAGAGTATTTTTTTTCCTGATTTTCTGACTAATTTTTTTTTGTCTGTTTTTTGGAATAATTATTTCTGTTTTTTGGAATAATTATTTCTGTTTTTCTGACTAATTTTTTTTCTGTTTTTCAAAGTAATTTTTTTCCTGATTTTCTGAATAATTTTTTTTTGTCTGTTTTTTGGAATAATTATTTCTGTTTTTCTGACAATTTTTTTTTTGTCTGTTTTTTGGAATAATTATTTCTGTTTTTCTGACTAATTTCCTTTTGTCTGTTTTTTGGAATAATTATTTCTGTTTTTCTGACTAATTTTCTTTTTCTGTTTTTCAGAGTAATTTTTTTCCTGATTTTCTGACTAATTTTTCTTTGTCTGTTTTTTGGAATAATTATTTCTGTTTTTTGGAATAATTATTTCTGTTTTTCTGACTAATTTTCTTTCTCTGTTTTTTGGAATAATTATTTCTGTTTTTCTGACAATTTTTTTTTGTCTGTTTTTTGGAATAATTATTTCTGTTTTTCTGACTAATTTTCTTTTTCTGTTTTTCAGAGTAATTTTTTTCCTGATTTTCTGAATAATTTTTTTTTTTCTGTTTTTCGGACTAATTTTTTTCCTGAGTTTACGGAGCATTTGAAGATCCATTCATTCATTGAGAGCTCGACTTCATGGTTACAAACATGACCGACTTGTTCAGTTTAATCAAGTTTTACTTTGATCTGGGTTTAAGACACTGGGAGACAGTCCTGTCTTTAACTCATATAGATGGTATTATCATTAGTTTGTCAAGGCATGTATGCAGGCAGGAGTCACCATAGGTCCACGACATGGTCCACGGGAGAACGGGAGTCTGTTACAGGTTGGATGTTCTCGCGGGAGTTCGAAGTATCTCGATATTTCAGAAAAAAAATTACTCCGAAAAACAGAAAAAAAAATTACTCAGAAAAACAGAAATAATTATTCCAAAAAACAGACAAAAAATAAATTACTCAGAAAAACAGAAATAATTATTCCAAAAAACAGACAAAAAATAAATTACTCAGAAAAACACAAATAATTATTCCAAAAAACAGACAAAAAATAAATTACTCAGAAAAACACAAATAATTATTCCAAAAAACAGACAAAAAATAAATTACTCAGAAAACAGAAATAATTATTCCAAAAAACAGACAAAAAATAAATTACTCAGAAAAACAGAAATAATTATTCCAAAAAACAGACAAAAAATAAATTACTCAGAAAAACAGAAATAATTATTCAAAAAAACAGACAAAAAATAAATTACTCAGAAAAACAGAAATAATTACTCAGTAAAACAAACCAAAAAATAAATTTATCAAGTGAATGCAATACGCTTCCGTATCATGCTTTTACAGGAGAAAGTTAACTGATGAGGTGACAGTGTTACGCCACAATAATGATCTGTAGCTGACACTGCAGCAGCCTGTTTGGTGGCTTTTCTCGTTTCCAAAACAAACTGCAAGATAATTAAGTCAGGTGACGATTGATTGATCGTTTCAGTCAGTTTTTAAGCAAACATTCACAAACAAAGGCATCTCAAAATGTTTATAAGGACGCCAAATTTAGGCTAATTACATTTCCAGCCTTTTTAACTTCTATCTGCACTTCGAGATGTCTGAGTTTTGAGTTTTGGCTTCGACCTTGATTGGCCTCATATCTGTCCGCCGCCAGCAAAGAATACTGCACGTGGATATCTACATCTTTAGACTTGTTCGGTGCTACGAGGTTAACGAGGCGTCACGAAGCTGATAATACCTGGATTTTTCTGTGTGAATGAGATCCGACCCCTCTGGCGACACATTCAGGTTGAACCGAACCAACAGCTCCCGTCTGACATTCGCTCTTGGTTTTATTTTAGCCTCGCTCACCTGTCCGCTCTCCCAAACTGTCACTCACAGTTGTGTTCAACACTTTTTGGTCAAATTCAAAGGCGCCTGTGTTTGTTTTTTTCTCACAGTGTGATTGGTTGAGGCAGGCGAACTGGAGACGTCTAAATGTCACACATTTTTCTCAGTTCACTTCTCCGTGTCCTCGGGGCGAGACAGAACCAGACGAGTCGACGCGCCTCATCCAGCTGACAGAACGGCGTTTCATCGCTCTGTGAGAGAAGACAAACGTCCCCGAGTCGTGTTTCACAAATGTTTTCTCGCTCTTTGCTTCATATTAAGGTGCAAAAGCGTTTGTTTTCAGGATAATAGACTATAAGACATTTATAATAAAGTTTATAGACCGCTTCAGAAGGTCGATAAAAGACTTCTACTAAACTTTTATTGTAATTATTAAACTTTTACAGAGCTGGCGGTCTGAGGCAGACGCAGCGTGTTTGGTTAGATGTTTGTCGATCATGTAAAACAGCCTGCGATGATGATGATGATTTCATTCTCACAACATGCTGAGGGATTATGTAATATCTTAATCACAGGAACTGCAGTTCTTTGATGAAACTGTGAGAAAACAGCGTCATAATGAAGTTCAGTCAGAAGCTTGAAACCTCAAACCTTCAGCCCTGCAGATATCGTGCCGTGCATCACTTTCTAACACCGATCTTATCCTCCCTGTGTTTCTCTGCAGCGGTGCCATGCTGCCGGGAGGCTGCGGATGAGAGACGATGTCGTCAGACTTCTACTCCAGAGACGATGTGGTGGAGAGGGGCTCCATCCCCCTGGACATCGACAACGTCCACATGCTGCTGCAGGGTTGGTGTCCCCTCCGCCTCCAGCTAAGGCCCCCACACACCGCCCAAGGCCGACTTCCTTCTCCGACCACTTCTGCGCCTGCGTAAAATGCAATAAGCCTCCTAAACATCGGGTGGCGCTAGTCTCATGCCAGTCACCCAAAACATGAAAACAGGAAATGACAGAACGGAGTGCGGACCGTAGCTTATCAGAACAAAGCACACACAGTGTTAGCTCGGCATTACTTGCGTGATGTCGTATTACGGTGGTCTCTCTTCCACCAGGGCAGCCAGCTGCTCCTCAAAGTCCTCGGTCCACACAGCCATGGCTTCCAAACATACGTTGGTTTATCCCCAAAATAACGAACGGTGAAGTGTTGTTTGTAACTCTGTGCCGTCTCTGTTTATGTGGTTTGTTTACCGTCGTCACTTCCGCCGCCCCTCCCACACGCCGCGCTGATTCGCTGGCACACCGCCAATCAGAATGGTCACTGAACAGCTAGCTAACAACCAATCAGAGCATCCGACGGCGTCCAACCTCAGACGGCCGACTTCGCATGTTCAGTCGGATCAGACGCAGCTGAACACACCGAACAGAGCAGCTCCCGAACTCGTCCGACTCTCTCCGAACGCTTCAGACGTCCGACGTTTTAGCCGGTGTGTGCCGGCCTTAAGATTAAAGTGCAGTGTTTCCTGGTCGGAGTATCTGAAAGATGTTCTTTTATGGTCCCAGTTTTCAGGTTATTGTAGCAACAATGATGTGTGTCAGAAAGAATTCGAGCTAAACGCTCATTGTTCCTGCTCTCCGCTCGCCCTCCAGTCTGAGGTCATGTTACTGTAAAAAGAAAAGCCTCGTGTCCCGACTCCGGTGTTTCATCCTGGTTACCACGGCAACATAATAAGTATTAAACCTCAGCTATGCGTCTGACTCGGGGGAGCGGTGCGATGGCTGCTGGGGGGTTCACGCTCAGTTTAATCTGCTGGAGCTGAACCGATGCTCTCAGAGAGACTGGAGAGCAGGAGGGTGGAGGAGAGGATGGAGGGTGGAGGAGAGGATGGAGGCTGCTCCCAGGGCATCTTTGAACACTTGGAGCGAAGCTGCGACACACCGCTGTTCATTTGATCGTTTCTCCATGCAACTATTTTTAGCTCATGACAACCGTCCTTTTTCTTTCTTTATTAAAGCCTTGTAAACATTTTTCCATCTATGTCATTTCCAGCTGGTACACTGTGCCGGATGGGTGATGTAAGGCCCGACACCCCCATGACAGGCCAGCTTGTTAAGGAAGCGTTCTCGCTGTTTATATCTGAAGCTGTAATGTTCAAGGAATGTCAGTAAAATAGCTCCGACTGTGTGTGAATGTCGAGTGTGTTCAGTGTTTTTACCCGCAGAGATGGGAAGAAATCTGGTTTATTGTGTGACGCTTCTAGATTTACTCCGTCGAAACGATTCAAGGGTGCTTCAGAATCAGAAGGACGGTGTCTCAGAGGGGTCAAACTTGTTTTAAGTAGTCGTTGTGATTATTTCTCCACTTAAACCTCTTCATGAGATTGTTTGTGTTCAAGTAAAACCACTCCGTTAATGGATATTCATCTGTAGTTTCTGCAAACTACAGAAATGTTTAATTTGTGTGATATCGACATTTCTACAATCCGTATCATATTAGAATTAACTTCAAGTTCAAGATCGTGTGTCAGTCCACAAAACTGATCATTTTTAAGAAAACGTCAGGACATTTAAAAGTCACTTTAGGGGGAACAAAACCAGGTATTTTAAACCAAAACATGACCTGTTCCTCACCTCAAACTAAGTAGTAAAGAAAGAAAATAAAGTTGAGAGACGTAAAGAGATAAAGAAGGTTAAACATATCTGGGTTTTGCAGAAACGTACAATGTCCATTCACACAGAAGGGAATCATACGATAGTGTTTGCAAGTTAATATTAGAATTAACTTCAGGTTCAAGATCATGTTTCAGTCCACAAAACTGATCATTTTTAACAAAACGGGACATTTAAAAGTCACTTTAAAGGCAACAAAACCAAACCTAGTTCCTCAAACTAAGTAGTTAAGAAAGAAAATAAAGTTGAGAGACGTAAAGAAATGAAGAAGTTTAAACATATCTGGGTTTTGCAGAAATGTACAATGTCCATGATCCAAGATCAAATCAATCATTATTTAAAGAACAAATAACAAAAACTGAAACACAAATGATACATTGACACAGACGGGAATCATACGATACATTTGATACAATCAAATATTTTAAAGCTCGTGAGAAACATTAAACAGATCAAACAGCCTTTTCGTGAGAGAATCAATGCAAATTCTCATCAAGAAACAAAATAAATATATTGATAAAAAGGCAGCGAGTATGAGGTGTGAACTTGCGCTGTCTTATCTCAAATTAGTCTTTAGGAATGTCAACATCCATGATAATCATTAATAAATCAAACAATGACTCAAACAGTTTCATACCTGTTCGTCTTACCGGTTTTATTTAGTGTCAGCTGCGATTCTGCTTTCGTTTGTGTCATGAATTGGACAGAACCAACTCAGAGGAGCGCAAAACTTTATTTATACTGTAACTTGACAAATCCTTCTGTGAACCTGACATCGTTCAAAGTCGCATCTCTCATTCTCTCGTCCTTGTTAACACTTTTGTGGGTCACTCATGCACAGAGGTGAAGTTGGGTAGAAGACGAAATTCTTCGAAGCACTTGACATTTAAATTTGACACCCAATTTCCAGCCTACATAGCTTAAAGTCCCCAGGAGGCTGCAGGAGGCTGCAGGAGGACTTGCGTGTTGCAGGTCTTGTTCGGGCAGGCCTGGAGCCTCTGTGGGTCCGGATCAAAAGAGGTGGAGCTCACCTGCCTCCCTGCAGGCTGCAAATCTACACTGTTAACTGTTTTATTCACATCTCTGCTCCTGAAATCACAGATCTGCAGCGTCAAAGAGTCCCTGTGGGTTGAAACCATGTGTTTGTTAGATAGAAAAGTTTGACTGTCGCTGCTGAATCATCATGAGTGCTCCCATCATGGGTGAGTTTCTTTATTTGTCTCTGTGGTAGAAACGTCTGGTGATGTGGAGCAAAAACAAACCACCGTGTACTGAAATGGATGTGATTTAAGTGGAACAGTAGATCTACAGCCATGCAAACAAACTGAGAGGTGGAAATCTCAACTATTAGTCAAATTAAAGGTTTCAGGGGGAGCCAAGACGTTTTAACTTGTCATAAAGTTTTGCTCTGAACCGTTTTGTATCCATTAAGCAGTGTTGTTTTATCACTGAGTAAATCAAAAATCAAATACAGGCGTCCTTCTCTATTGAATGGAGGTTTGTTTTTAGGGCCAGGGTTGATTTTGGACCTGATAGGAAGAGAATATGTTTCTAGCAAGTCATGCATGCAAACACTTGAAGGAAATACACCAGTTTTTCCATTTGAGGGCATATGTGTGATAATTTAAGGACAGTTTTTGTGCAGCACACAGTTACAGTAAAGGCTTGGCTCCGAATCCAGAGAATGTACCTGAATCACTTAACTATTGAATGGAGTGTCGCCCTGAGCTCTGCTGTGACCTTTAAGAGTGAAAAATAAATCTCTTTGTGGCAGAAACTATGAGAATCACTGTGGGAAAAGGATCATTACCCAGCAGTCAGATCCTTCTGGGACTGCTAATGCTAACAACTGCTAATGTGTCACTTTATCAGATCAGAAGTTATTAGTTCTTTAGAGGCTTTTCAGCGGTGCAGCTAGCTTGGAAATTAGCTTACAGGCTGTGTAAACAAACTGTGATCAATGAAACATGCTAACTGAGTCGGCTAACTTCTGGTTTAGCACCTGGCTAACTTGAATGGGAATACTGTGAATTAATTCTGGACTTTCCAGATGTTATCAGACCAAACAGCTCAAATCATGATAGTAAAATGAGGTTTGATGCTGAGGTATATTTCCTGATACATGAATGAATTGAATTGAATTGTTTATTGATCCACATCAGCTATCTCATCCAACAGATGAAGACCAAAGACCAAAGGTTAAGTTCCCTAGAGCGATGGGCCCCTTCAGACTTGTGTTTTAGAGTTTTACAAACTTAAACCAGATGTTATACCCTGGGAAAGATCGGATGAGGTAATGATAGGTTGTCTCTGTGCCTTGAAGATTGATTAGCACACAGGTATAAGTAGTGGGGTCTGTGTGAGGATCGGGAGGAGATCCACGTTCGGCTTCGGGTCTTCTCACAGGCAACTTTTGGTGCTTGTTCAGATGCTGTACTTTTTGTAATAAACTTTTTTATATACAACTAAGTCAGTGTCGGCGGAGACTCCTTCATCTTCTTCACAGCATCGCTATAGAATAAACAACAATGCTCAAAAAATGTACCCATGGATCCAGTTTTTTTGGGTCTGGGTGCGTCACGTGAAGTTGTGTTTACACAGTTTGGCCACTATAACAGTTGGCTTCTTGCAGGGAGCTTCCCAGATAGCAAAGTGGTAACAGACACCCTCGTCCGGCATTGAATGACGGCACTTGGGCAGTCCATATGAGCCACAACCATGGTCGCATGCTAGTCGAGAGCAAACTGAACGAACCAGAACTGGGTCTGCTGTGGGCCAGATGTGGGCCACAGCTAGGTTGCTATCTGAGGTTGCTACCTTTAAGAGTGAAAAGTAAATCTCTTTGTGGCAGAAACTATGAGAATCACTGTGGGAAAAGGATCATTACCCAGCAGTCAGATCATTCTGGGACTGCTAATGCTAACAACTGCTAATTAGATCTAAAGTTATTAGCTATTTAGAGGCTTTTCAGTGGTGCAGCTAGCTTGGAAATGAGCTTACAGGCTAGTAAATTAGCTGTGTAAACAAACTGTGATCGTTAACAGATCTATCAATGAAACATGCTAACTGAATCGGCTAACTTCTGGTTTAGCACCTGGGTCATTCCATGAAATCGGTGCCTTTTCAACTTTGAAAAGTTAAAATTTAAATTATATCTAATTGCTATTTTTTCAGTAGCCAGGAATTAAAGACAGTTTAAAATGACAAGAAATTATATTGTGCCATCTCAGCTATGGAATTTCATATTTTATAACTGTTTTAGTCAAGTCCTGTTACTGGAAAGGTAACAGGGTTGACAGTAACAGGGTTGACCATTTCAAGCTAATTTGCCCATTGCTAGCTAAAACAAATGTTAGCTAAAGCACATGCTATGTACGTTGAAAGGAAATTACATGTACATGTTGATTATATTATGAGAAATAAATAATTGTTTGGATTTATATGTTAAAAAATGGTAACAGGGTTGACGTTGTATGCTTGTCCCCCTGGTTCAACCTTGAAAAAACATCAAAAATAGCACATCAGAGATGAGCAAAACTTACTTGTCACTGAGCTGTTAGCATCCTGGTTCAGAGATGATGCAACCTCCTGTAAATCATGTCAAATCTAGAATGTACCGTTATTTTGATAGGGTTTTTTGGTTAGGGTAACAGGGTTGACATAAAATTAGAGGACACTGATAAATTGGTAAATATTTATTACAATTAATATATATTTTTTTTACCAAAAACACTGTTTCACAATAAGATCATACTTAAAACAATATGTAAATGTGAACATTTTAACATTTTGCCAACATTTTACAAATTAAAAGTCCTGCTGACGTACAACAACAACAGTGAGGGACAGGCCAAAAACCTCACCCTCATCAGCTTAAAAATCATTTTTATTATTTAAAATAATATTTAATTGATTTTAATTTGATGTTTTATTGAGGAGAGGAGACATGGTAATGTTATATTTTCAAATTACATCTATGTTTGTTGTTACTGTAATTTTATGACTGATAATTTCTTGGGGACACAAAAGGCACCGATTTCATGGAATGACCCACCTGGCTAACTTGTTTGAGAGTACTGTTAATTAATTCTGGACTTTCCAAATGTTATCAGACCAAACAGCTCAAATCATGATGGTAAAATGAGGTTTGATGCTCAAAAAATGTACCCATTGATCCAGTTTTACAGACTTTCACAATGTAAGCTAATGGGAAAAAGCCTTTTTGGGCCCCACGTGAAGTTGTGTTTACACAGTTTGGCCACTATAACAGTTGGCTTCTTGCAGGGAGCTTCCCAGATAGCAAAGTGGTAACAGACACCCTCGTCCGGCATTGAATGACGGCACTTGGGGAGTCCGTATGAGCCACAACCACGGTCGCATGTTAGTCGAGAGCAAACTGAACGAACCAGAACTGGGCCACAGCTAGAATGCTATCTGGGTTGGCATTTCCAGGAAGTTGGATTGAATTGGCACCATCCTTGGGTGCAATATCTAATCTATGGCTAACACTGAGTTATTTTTAACAGCTCAGTTGCCACACCGAGCCAGTCACCACCAGGATGGACTGAGATTAACGTATGACATCTTTAAACTCGTGATGCAAACATCGTGAATGTCACTGAAACCCCGTCTCCTCTCTTTCAATTAGTTTCAGTCACAGAATTTGTAAGATTGTGTTCCCTCAGTAAATCTTTACTCTTTGTGTCTGTGGTTACAGTCACCAAGTGGTTTTGTTTAAAATAATTCCTCTGGCAAACTCTCAAGTGTGTCACAACTCTCCGGTTTCTTCCTCCTCTTGACCTCTTGAGAACGTTTGGTTACTCATCATTTTCACCTTTTAGTTTTTCCGTCCTTCCCCCTTCTCTGTCGTCCTCGTTGGATGACTCTAGATTAATTATATTAAGATGTCTGAGTCATCGTAGCGGCTCCCTATGATTAAGATTAGCCTGCAAGCGAGCTGAAGCCAGAGGTGGCTTGCTGTTAAACATATTAAGACAGAAAATAGCCTGTAAAGTACATCTGACGGGACCGGACAGCCTGAAGGAGAGCCGGACGAGAAAGGACCAACTATGTTGAAGCTGAACTGGACCGTAGGTTAAAGTACTGAAGATCTAGATGATGAGGCAGTTTAGAGGAAGTTTATAAAAGCTCTGACTGACTGACTTTTTTAAGAAAATGGAGATTGAGGACTGCATTTTATGTGAAACCCTTCACACTGTCGCTGACCTGAATGACTTCGTTGAGCCTTACGATGGTGAGTGACGGACGATTAACTGACCGAGTCTGTTCTTACACTCGTGTTTAATTCATCTGAGGGCTGAAACCTTCCTGTTTCAGATACTTGAAATACATTTTTAGTTTCTGTTAGCTTCCTTTAAAGCTCCACTGTGTCGTGTTTTAAGTAATTTATCACCTCAAATCAACGTCTTCGTTCATAAATAAGTCCTCATTGGTGTAAAATGATCTCTGCCAACAATCTCACTTCTCCTCCTGAGGGAAGAATCACACATTGTGACGTGAAGCAGGAAGTTGGGCGTGAAGAGAAGCAGGGCAGTTTCTGCTTTTCTCCCAAAATCCTCTTCCCGTTTAACATTGGGGCTTATGGGGCAGTTGCTGGAGTTTGTGTCGGTTAGACGCAGATAATTCAAAAACCGTACATCCTCCCGATAAAGTGGACACGTTGCCAGACAGAAGACAAGTGTGGCTACGTTCTTGGAAAATATCACTATTGTAGTGTGAAATCTGTGGCTAGGATCGTCATCTAAAGAAACATTTTCGGAGAGTTTTTTTCAGGCTCCCCCACTCTGCCAGTTGGTGCTGCACGAACATTCCGCAATACACACTCATTGAAAATCCTGAATTTTTTTGAAATCACTCACGATCAATTAAGGGTCACCGTTCAAAAACTAAACATCGTAGAAAGAAAGTTCAAATACAACTCAAATAGATGAGACTTGTGTCTACATTTTAAAGTTTGAATGGTGTCTCTAGGTCAAAGTCTGCCAGAGCAGGAGATGTTTGAAAAACGTCGATGATTTTGCGACTTTTTTGACCCCGTCCCATTCATTCCTTATGGGAAGTTTTTCATACGGAGGCTTCCATGTCCTTCCGCTCTATAAAAAACGATGAACTGGTGAGAGGGACAAAAAGCTCTACGTGGTACAGATAAGGCTAAAGGCGTTTTCACTCAGAGCCAGCGTGACTGTGGAACGGAGAAGGAGCTTAGCCAGACGCGCTCGTCAGCTGCAGTTTGAAGTCTGTTTGAAATAACGTACCTCATCACCCGAAACTAAACTTGATGAAGTGCTGTTTGAAGACGTGTTGTTGTCACAGCTTCTTGAATCTTGACACATCCCGCCTGCCGTAGTTCCAACAGGCTGCAACGCACGTTGAAAACGCGAGGCGCTAGAGAGCAGTATTCATTTGGATGCAAAGTAAAATTTAACCACTAGATGGGAGAAATAATTCCACAGTGTGTCTTTAAAGGTCAGATTTGTAGGATTTAAAGGCATCTAGTGGTGAGGTCGCCGATTGCAACCATTGACCATTGGCTGCTAAAAACACAAACGGCTCGCTTCAGAGTTGGTGTTTGGTTCATCCATTCAAACATGGCAGTTCAACATGGTAGACATTTACGTGTATCGTATATGTATGAGGAAAGCTTCAACGTCTTGTACTCCGTTGTATAAGGAACCCACTTTGCTTCTGATGAAGCACATTCATTAAATATCTGCGGTAACAAGACTTGTACTCGCAGGAAAGATGAAGTCAGGTCATGTGAAGCTCGTCTTTGTCTAACTACATTCTTCAAATTTACTTATAGGGCTTTAAATATTTATTGCAGATGTTTGAACATGTGCCAGAAAAGTGACAACAACTAGTTTTTTCTCTTTCAAGTATATTTGAAAGTACTTTAAAGGAACTAAAAGGAACTTTATTCGTCTGACCTACATAAGCAAATGAGACCATCATGAGAAATCTGGCTATTTCTGTATAAATATTAGGTATTCTTTGACTTATCCGGGCTGAATAAGTCAAAGAATCTGAAATATTTTGTCATTTAATTTTGTTTTACCATCATGTATTTGTCCACGGAGGCCAGAATCAATAAAAAACATTTTTAATTTTCCTGTAGTAGCTTTAAAACCACAAGTCAAACACAAATGTAGAGATTAATGTAATTAAAACTCCCTGAGACGCTCGTCCTCGCAGCTGAATCACTTTCTGTGGCTTTCATTATCACACCGAGGCTTCTCTGCTTGTTCGGGCAACACACACACACAGACCAGATACGTCTCTCGGTGATTGTTGTGCCCAGAGCTATCCAAAGTGATTGGCCAAACCTCTGGGTGTTAGCTGAGCCGCCGCAGCAATAACCTGCTTTTTTAAAGGGCACGGTGATTACAGTCGTAAACACCTGGCTCATTTCACAATAGGTTAAACAAACCTCTAACTGCCAACTGTTTTACTGAGATTACACCTCTGTGATTTTACACAAACTGTGCATTGTTTTGTGCTTTCATAACTTATATCCTGGTAGTTTGGTTTGTCTCAGCTGCAGCTAATAATACCAGTAATCTAAGAAACTGAGACTACTCTACTCTCGCGCTCTGTATAAATAGTTATTTGAAGCATCGTGACCCTTCATGCTTTCGATCTAAATCCAGTTCTGATGTGAGGATGCAGGTTGAACTTGACGTTGTTGTGTGTTTTCTGCTTCTCCAACAGTGGAACAAGAACAGATCCAGAAGAAGACCTTCACCAACTGGGTCAACGCTCAGCTGGCAAAGGTGAGCCGCGTCTCTGGACCGGACGTTTAAGATGGTTTGGTCATTATAAGCTGAAGAACCCAACATTTCTGGAGCATCACAGCAAAACAGCGTTACAGCGTTCTCCTAAAGAACTGAAATAGCAGGGAAGTTGTTTTAAAATGTGCAAAATAAACCAAAAAAGTAAAATAAAATATGATAAAATAGCTCGATACAGCTCGTCTGGTGCGATCAAAGTCAACGGTTTTAACTTAGCAGCTACAGAAATGATTTCAGAACAACAAAGGTTGAAATTTCAAATCAGTCCAGGATCTCAGGGCTTCTGGAGACATGGTCACGTCTCCAGAAGCTACTTCAGTTGTTTAGGAAAATACAGAAATGCTGTTTTGCTGTGAAGCTCCACAAATGTTTCCTGGACTACGAAACTTCACCTGCCTTTCCAAGAAAGCATCAACAAAGGACCTGTAGTGTGTTTAAAGGATTGATCCGCATTTAAGTCAAAGAAACTTTGATATTATCAACGTATCAGTGAGTCTTATGATATTTACACACATAGTAAGGCTGGTGAGAGGCTGGAAGCAAAAAACAGATGAACAGAAACAAAACAGAAGATAAATAAAGTTCATTATCAATGATGGTAAATTCTACTTTCCATTCCTTCGGCTCAGTCGATGCAGCAGGAGGAGCAGGAACGTGTGAGGACGTGTCGATGTGCACACACATTCCCATAATAAGAAAGAAAAGCTTCATTAAAAAGACGGTTCATGTGATATTGTGCAAGCTGCCCACAACCAGAATCACTCTTTTTATGTATAGACATGCAGAATATTGCATTAGTATCACCTTGGAAGTAAAAGCTTACAATCAATAACTATGATTGTTTGTAAAATAATCGTTTCCAGTGCAAAGACACATAAAACATTAGGATCGTTTCTGCAGCTTCTTGTGCAAACTCAGCATGAAAATCCTTCTACTCTTGCAGAAGTAAACTAAATAAATCACAATAATGGACAGTGATTTTGTTATTGATCTCATTAGTCTCTGAGATACTTTCCACGCTGGTGCTGTGGCTCATTTTTTATCCGTCCATAATCAGCTGACGTTATTAAATCTTCTGAAAGACATCGAGGAGCCAAAGAAACCAGGACGAATCCACCATGTTCGTATAAAACATGACCACATTCCACGTCTAATTTCCATGAGACAGAGTTTAGTAAAAGGACCTTGTTGTTGTAAAAAAGGTCAGTGTGTTGTTGTCAGAGCCGCTCTGCTGGAGGTCAGCGGTGACAGTGGAGGACGGCGGAGGTGGGGAACTGCTCACATAAATATAGCATGGAGGAGCAAGGTTCACAGCCTGCAGACAGACAGCGACAGACGGACACCACCCTCCCCTTTTCCACGCCTCCGCCCACCGTCCACGCCCCCCTCGGTCCGCCCGGCTCGGTGTCGGACTCACTCTGGCAGTGAACCAAACCGTGGAGATCATTGTTAATCCTCTGGTGGTTGTTCACATTAGAGCTCACATTGCAACATTCACCGCCTGTCATGTGAACAGATTTATTTTCATAATGCTCCAGGTCCAAACTCTCTGTGTTCGTTTAGGTAACATTCAAACAAAGGGGATTTTGTGGTGAAGGAAACCTGAGTGCTGCTGACACTACAGGACATTTACAATGTGTGCAAGAAGAACATGTTAGTTTATTTATTCCTTTTATTTGTCCTACTGGATGTTGATTAAGCTCTACGTTGGCTGATCGGCAAGGACACCTTAAAACGGCCAAATTTTGCATGCAGTTTGGTTGGAGCTTCCAATTATCTGATCAGCTGAAGTCTGGCAACGTCCAGGTTACTGTGACCTTCGGGCCGTCAGGGGAAACATCAAACAGTTTTGTAGTTAAAAAAATTAACTTAATAAGTGATAAGAAAACACATTTACAACGTGTGCAAGAAGAACTTGTTAGTTTATTTATTTGTCCTACTAAACTCTACATTGGCTGACATTAAAACGGCCAAATTTTGCATGCAGTCTGGTTGGAGTTTCCAATTATCTGATCAGCTGTTGTCTGGAAACCAGGTTAATGTGACCTTTGGGCCGTCAGGTAATCAGTGATTTATACGTCAGTGGAAACATCAAACAGTTTTGTAGTTAAAAAAAATGAACTTAATAAGTGATGAGCAAATAAAAAACAGAACGGCTCTGCGTCATAAAACTCGACTCCTCATTAAAATTTGGATTGCGATAAAGAGCGGCGTCACAGGAATTTAATTTGAAGGACTTTGTTTTGTCCGACTGTGGGGGTGTTGTTCTTAAGCTCTGTCCTGATTGGCTGAGAAGTGGGGCAGTGATTTCTACTCGCTCTACTTTGAATTATTGTCTTGCAGAGATTAAAGTGTTGATCTTTGGCCAGGTGCAAATACGAGAATTACTAAATCATGAGCACAAGGTCAGCTAATTTGTTCTGATTCAGTGTCACAAGGAGGTCGTCTTCAGCCGAGGCCTCGCCGGTTTCAGTCAGAAACACATGTTTAACACAAATATATTCTAATGAAAATAAAATGTGTGTGTGCTGTGACAGCGGAGGCCGCCCTGCATGGTCTCGGATCTGTTCAACGACTTCCGGGACGGCTCCAGGCTGTTGGACCTGCTGGAGGTGATGAGCGGCCAGCGTGTGGTGAGTCTCCTCTCGGTTCAGCTCTCAGCATCCGACTTAACGGCCGACGGTTCAGCGAACCAACTGAGCGACTGTCTGCTTGTGTTTCACAGAGTCGGGAGAGAGGCAGAGGAATGTTTCAGCACAGGAGCAACATCGAGAAAGCCCTTTCCTTCCTGAAGCAGAAATCGGTGAGTAATAATTTGACTATCAGATACTGAAGGAACCAGACTGATGACACTAGTTGTTATAATCCATGCTGCACCATTTGGCTGTTTTCTCCTCAGATCAAACTCGTCAACATTCACATTCCTGAT
>JBBNBP010001918.1:0-26957 GCA_039737535.1 Lagodon rhomboides | reverse complement strand
GGACCCAGTGAGTACAGTTCACACTGTCGAGGCTTTTCTAGAGACACGAAGTGAAACCAGAACTTCTGCATTCTGTTCCTGAAGTGAGAAAAAAGGTCATTTATTGTGATGGTGATTGATGGGAGCTGTAGTTTTTTGTCATGCTAGCAGTATGACAGAGCTTTCAAAAGGTCCACACAGTCTTTTATCAAGTAGAAGTACAGATATTTGTGTAAAAATGGACTCTGGTAAAAGTAATAAAGTACAGGCTCTGAAATGTATTTAAGTATCAAAGTAAAAAGTCTCCCTCTGAAGGACATTTCTGGTCAAAGCTAACTGAATAAATCCTCAAGTACAGATGACTGAAAAATCTACTTAAGTGTTATTATTGTATCAAAGAAACAATGATAAACTATTTTGCTGCAGAATTAATACTTAACCTCCTTATTCTTAAAGTATATTTACATTTTTGGGGGATTTCTTTTTTTGTTTTTCTCTGTAACATAGTTTTTCTTACATGTATTATTCATGATGGATGATGGTGAAAACGTTTCTGAGTCGATGCTGAAAAACAAAAAACTGTCTACGTATCACTAAATTAACATGTCACTTATGAAAATACTTCTACGGTAAAAAGGTATAAACGGTGCCAGTGAGGACGTTTGAGCGCTCTGATGGCAGATTTACCAAAATGTCAGAATGTTCTTAAACTCAGATGTGATTACTGATTACTCTGTTTGGTGTGTGTGTGTGTGTGTGTGTGTGTGTGTGTGTGTGTGTGTGTGTGTGTGTGTGTGTGTGTGTGTTCGTGTGTGTGTGTGTGTGTGTGTGTTTGTGTGTGTGTGTTCAGAAGGCATCGAGGAGCCGGTGAAGCAGATCTCCAGTCAGGACGGCGTGTTCTCCTACGAGTATTATCCCAGCAGTCCTGGCAAATACACAATCTCCATCACCTGGGGGGGTCAGCACATCCCGAAGAGGTGAGCTGTATACTGTGTGTGTGTGTGTGTGTGTGTGTGTGTGTGTGTGTGTTTCAAACAATTACCTCAGCACATTACCTCATCTGATCTGAATGGTTGGATCCGCGGGGAAATGAGGACTTTTAGTCTGGGCTTCGTGTTCTCTTTGTCACCTCTCTGCAGAGCAGATTGAGATCGTTTTGTCTTTTTTATATTAGTCGTGGTTTTAATATTAGTATTTGGAGCGTATAGCACATTTCTGAGCCGGGGTTTGGATGAGGGGGGGCAGCAGACACACTGATGAGCAGCCAGACTTGCGCAAACAAGACGTGGATCAGAAGTTCTTCATGTGAGGAACAATACCTGTGAATACATGATCAGATGAAACAAACGTTTCAGACGTGCCTGGATGTGCTTCACCTATAATCCAGAGCAGAAGCGTGTGTCCAGGCATCCTCGCAGGTCGCACAGGGTCAGAAAGTTCCCACAATCGTAGAAGCTGGCTGCAGATCTTAGGAGGGGAGGATTTGAGAAGCAGGTTTCTGTTTTACTTCATCAGCACTGACAGTTCAGGTCACCGGGTAGTGTCACGAACACACAAAACACTTTCTGTCACCCAGAGAGAGAGACTGAGGAGGATTACCTCAACATCGGGCTGAAAAGCAGTTTGTTGCAGCACTCTCTGATTTAAAGTCTGTTTCTTCACAGCCAGCGTCGATGATGGGTGTGGTCGCTTCAAGTCAGTTGTGTTTATATTGCCCAATATCACTGATAAGCCTCAGAGGGCTTCAGGACCTGTGCATGAGTCAGCAGCCCTTCTTTAGACCCTTGATGTGTGGTCAGAACTGAGCTATAGGAGCTGTAATGATCCTGCAGCTGTAGAGCCTCGAGCCCTGCTGGTGTTGAGCCGCTTCACGGGTCCAGATGTGCTGACGGTAAACGTCCAGACTAACAGGAACAGCTACAGGAACAGGTAGTCCGGTGACCTCAGCACTTTTATAAACAGCCGATGATTTAAATCAGCACACGGAGGGCTGAAATCACAGATTGGGCTGAACAACGGCTCGCAGATTTGACTCCAGCTGGTTTCAACCTGCACAGCTGATGTGCTCCGACCTGCCTTCTTAGCGTGTTGGAAGGGGAAGTGATGTTACGAAACACCTTCAGCGCTCTGCCTCACAGATACAAGGTGCAACAAGATGCATTTTTTGGTGATGATGAGTTCAGGAGCCTCACATCCTGGGGAGGGAAGCTGTGCTGTAGTCTGCTGGTACGGCAGCGGATACTTCTGTCGATGGTACCAGTGATGTTCTGGGTGGTTTTAATCACTCGCTGCAGAGCCGTCCTGTCCTGGGCCAGTTTGTGATGTTTCCCAACAGGATGCTCCTCTGTAGAAGTTGACCAGAATCTTGATCCGGACGTCAGCCTTCCTTACGCTTTCTTTTTAACCAGGCCTGCTCCAATAATAATGTAATAATTACATCTTATGTTAGAATCATGTAGGTATTACTAGAAGTAGCTGTACGAGTTGGAGGAGTATCTCTGGAAAAGCAAACAAAGACAAACTGTGTGTGTGTGTGTGTGTGTGTGTGTGTGTCTGTGTGTTGACAGCTTTTTGAGTGAACCATCACATGCCACACACACACACACACACACACACACACACACACACACACACACACACACAGCCTCAGTGCCTCACAGAACTATAATTCAGTCTTTAGCAGTTTTTACTGGCTAAAAGTGTGTGTGTGTGTGTGTGTGTGTGTGTGTGTGTACAGATGGAAACTAGCTTCACGCAAAATAAAACTGTCTGCTGGGATTTACTGTCTTCATCTCACACACACACACACACACACACACACACAAGCATATTAAGTCATAAAAACATTGGTACAGTATTTTATGATCTGCTGTTCTGGTACCACGCCGCCTCAGAGCGCCTGAATGTGTGATTTTTTTTATTCATTTAGTCGGTTCTCTCCTCTCTCGCTCTGTCATTCAGCCCGTTCGAGGTGGTGGTGGGACGTGAGGCGGGTCCTCAGCAGATCCGGGCCTGGGGTCCTGGCCTGGAGGGAGGCATTGTGGGTAAACCTGCCGCCTTTGTGGTGGAGTCCACCGGCACTGATGTCGGGGTGCTGGGTGAGTCTTTGGATTTGTCAGACTGATATTTGTCTTCTGCTTTGTTTTTAACTTTAACGTTACAGCTGGTAGTTTGTAAAAGGCTTCACATTAGATTTGAGTGATTTATAGCATTTAATCTAATCTCATTCCGGCGTCAAACTATCTAATCTGACCTGCTGTGTTCCAGGTTTTGCCATCGAGGGACCGTCTCAGGCTAAAATCGAGTGCGAGGACCAGAACGACGGGTCGTGTGACGTCCGCTACTTGCCGACAGAGCCCGGCGAATACGCCATCCACGTGACGTGCGACGAGGAGGACATCGAACACAGCCCCTTCATGGCTTACATCGTCCCCGACAACAACGCCAGTGACCCAAATAAGGTCAGTGAGACACAAATTTTAACTGGGAGAAGAGTTACAAAGGAAGTGGAAGTCCATTAAAGTATACAAGGTTTTCCCCTGATCGGCTCGGGACATCTCTAATAACTCACGCTGGTTCTGTGGTTGTAGGTCCAGGCTTACGGGCCGGGGCTGGAGAAGACCGGCTGCCTGGTCAACCAACCAGCTGAGTTCACTGTCAGCGCTAAGGATGCTGGGAAGGGACCTCTGAAGATCATGGCTCAGGTAATGAGGTTCACATAATTTCAAGCGTCTTGAAGCAATACTCACGTGCCCGTAACTTCATTGTTACTGGTCGGTGTGTTGACCAACTTCTGAACTGTCCGTCTGTCTGTCAGGACGGAGATGGACTCCCAGTGGACGTGAAGGTGAGGAGTAAAGGTGACGGGCTGTACTCCTGCTCCTACACGCCCAACTCCCCTCTCAAACACACCGTGGCCGTCGCCTGGGGAGGAGTCAGCGTCCCCAACAGCCCCTTCAGGGTAAGCAGCCAATCACAGCACCCTGTTACAAACGGAAGCGGTTTCCCGTCCAAAGCCGAGGATCCGGTTAAGACAGAAACTGCTCAGGTGGTCCGAATCGGAAACTTTAGTCGAGGCAGAAAGCATCAAAGGTGTCCGATCAGAGGGAAGTTTTAACTTGGTGCAGTCGAAACATAAAAGTGCAGGCGGTAAAACGAAGAAGCCTCTGATCATCATCACTACGTATACGGAGAAGAGGTTCAGCAAGTAGTTCGGCTGCACAGGTAGAAGTGATGCTTTAAAAACAGGTCTGTAGGCTAATTATCTGGTTCTTAAAAAGAAAGTGGATATTTTAAATTGTTGAAGCATTTAAAAAAAAAACTGATCAAAATGTTTACCCAAAACTGCCAATATTTACAAGCTAACTGATTAGCTTCTACCAGATGTCACCTTTTTGTTAATCGAATGTGTAATAAATGTTTCTACCTAACCAAAAAACATAAACACGGTGATGAAATGATCAGTTCAAAGACAAAGACCATCAAGACTATAAAGATTTAGTCGTCTCCGATATGAACATCAGGAGGCTGTGACATGCGACATGAACACATCTAAATGTTAGTTTGTGGTTTTTCCTAAATCTCTGAACTGCAAACTTGACCAGAATTTTGTCAAACTTTCATTTCAAAACATTTCCTGGTCTTAAATTGACAGAAACGTATTAATAATGTTTTGTTGTTGACTAAAACAATGACTGCCTTCCACTAATGTCCATTATATGATCAAAAATGCAGCTCCAGCTAACAAACTCTAATGTTTTTTGATTGATTTTCACATTTCATATGTACCAGTCATGCACCGTACTCACACTGTAACCTCTCTGTCTGTGCACTGTTACAACCTCTGGTTTGTCTTTTACTCACTAATCATAACATTTTTGTAATTGAATGATTTTTTTTTTTAACTCAAGTTGTTTGTATTTACACAAAAAACACAAAATGCACTTACAAGTCTCTCCTGCACTGTAACCTCTGTTCATGCACTGTAACTTTCCCTTTTGTGTTTTCTAACACTTCTTTTGGTGAAGCTGCAGCTGAACTTCACTCGTCTGAATCGATGTGATCAAAGCAAACTGACCAGCGAAGAGCTTTTGTACTTTAACACCTGATCTGATACCAGTTCAATATGATATTTATGACTAGATTTATATCTGACACTATGAAATATCAGCTGTAGGTACATCATCTGACACACCTCATTTTTTACCAGCAACCAGCTTGCATGTTCACATTTGCTGATATTTGCATATGCATGGTCCTGATGACACATAAGTCAAAATAATGATGTAATGGCAGTTAAAGAGATTGTGTTTCGATCAGTGTGTTTTGAAAAAGTACACAATTTTGCTCAGTCTAATACCACTTTTACACCGAAATTGGCTTTAGCACGTACACGCAGGTTTTTCAACGCGTGTTAATCCGCTTAACAAACAACTTAAACAGTGGCAGTTCTGTTTTAGTTTCCTCGTGTATCACGTCGCCTCAAGCACGCACAGACCATAAACTTCATCATACTGCTTCCAGAAGACATTAAACTTCTTATTAAAAAAAAGTAATCATCAACAGGGTTCCCACGCATCCTTGAAAACCTGGAAAACCTGGAAAATGTTTGACCAATTTTCCAGTCATGGAAAATGAGAAAAAGGGACAAATGTCCTGGAAAATAATTTCAGGGTTCCCACTCTCCCTGAAATTATTTTCCAGGGCTTTTCCAGGGCATTTTAGCTGTCCTGGAAAATAATTTCAAGGAAAGAGTGGGAACCCTGATCAACATTCTGAAGTTGCTAACGAGAGAGACCTCTCGCTTGTTTTCTGCTCTCTGATGAGTTGCACAGACCAGACAGACCCAACAGAAGCCACAAACAACGGTTAGTTTTTTTAATATCTTTAACTTCTCTTTCAAAGTCGGCGCCGACTGTTAACAAGCCAGCGGCCTTAAGTTCAACATCACAGCATCGCGCCTGGAGAGAGGCTAATATCATCACGTGTGTTCACCTAACAGCTGATCCGAGGTGGAGATGATAAATACCTGTGACTACTGCAGAGTCAATTGACCAGGGACTAAATGCTGATTCTACACATTCACATTGAAGAAACAAAAGCCAGATGATGAACATAATGTTTTGTGAAAGGTGGTGAAAGAAAATACAAGCAAATGAAGAACAAATCCAAACCACTTTGACAACATTTAAATGTTGTGTTTAGGAAAAAAAAACACCTAATACCGATCATTTAGACACCTTTGTTTGAAAGCTGGTTGTTGCTGGTGGGAAGCCAGTGAGGGATCACGTCGCCGTTGCTGCACTGGTGACTCCAGTTCAATGATCAGGGCATCTGCACAGAAGTTTATGGGATTTATGGATATAAGACAAACATGCCAAGTATTACGTCCTCCGAGAGAAGCTGGTGAGAACGTGCAGTGATTTATGTCACGAAGAAAGACGTGGAGCTGATTTGAGGTTCAGATGAGTGAAGCTCAGCTGTTTTCTTCACAGCACTGACACATTAAGTTCCTGCTGAATGGAAACCTTTTCACCTTCACAGACCTGCGACCCCTGAGCTCCTGATTATATCATCATTTATGATGATTTGTGAAGGGATAGAAAGATGTTTCATCATATTACATAATGCACAACTGTCAACTAAATGATAGAAATGAACAAAAACGAACACCTGAAACACTGAAAAGGTTTTCATTTCACTGGAGTTGTGCACTAACTGCTCTTCTTTACACTGTAACCACGTTTAAATTTGTGTTTTTTAATCACAGTTTGAGAAGATTTGTTGCTGTCAGGTTTCTGACTTAGTTTATCAGCTGTCTTCCCTTCTCTCTCCGTTGTTTATAAGGTGTTTACAGTTTCACCCGCAGGGCAAATATGTCTCATGGGAAACTTCCAGTGGGCCTTAGATACGTCTGGATAGGAGTTTGAGTGCTGCTCAGGTATTTATGACGGTGCCAGTAAACTTCAGGACACATTCCTCTCTCTGTGTGGAGACGACAGAGGCACAAAGTCCAAAATGTATAAGATCGAAGAACTCTTTGGGTTTTAGAGACTTAAGAGGCGAAGATTTGATTGTGCAATCATCAGAAAATGATCAGACTGATTGTTTTAGTCATGATAAGGTGTTTTTTTTGGCTCTGATGGATCCACAAGTATTTGTACACGTCCACAGATCATTTCAACAGGGATGTTTGTACTTGTCTAAAAAGTATTATTCCGGGTTTAGAGCTGATGTAACTGTGGTGAGTCAGCAGGCTTGTTGCGAGCTGCAGCAGCCTGCAGGCCGCCTGGCACCGACAACACCTCTCTCCACTTCGAGATAGAGAGAAAGTAAACAGTCACGCCCTGCTCTCAGCGCTGCTGGGAACAAACAGCAGCGACACCTTTTACCATCGAGGTAAAAAGCCGGTGTGACAGAGCGGCTCATGGTGGAAACCTGACTGAACCCGACTTGACCCCTAAACATTTGCATGGAAAAAAAAAATTCTGGTTTTTGGAAAATATTCCAACAGTACTAATCCGTTGATAAACCCGTTGCAGCCATCACACCTCTTTTATTCGTTCAACCGTCTTCTTGAAAAGTTTGGCATTGAGATATTTGTGCATTTCCAAAAAACCTGCAGATGAAGTCGTTATGTTTCTCCTCCGTCATCCAGAAATGTGGGCTTCTCTTCTGTGCTGGCGACTCAACTCAAGCCTCGGAAAGTGTTGTCTAGCTAGCTAAGATACAGAGCTCGCAGCAAACAGACGAAAGACTCCGGTAAAGACCCCAAACTAAGTCTCACATTACGAATGCATAAAGAAAGCTCCTGAGTCTGAATCATTTTGGCTTTTCCCATGTCGAAACTAGAAGACGCTACTTTCAGAATGATCGTGTAAACCTATTAAGGGATGGAAACAGCACATAACTGTGGTTTTTCTGTGTTTTAATTCAACTCCCACTGATGGCAGCATACGTACCTTTGCTGACTCGGCTCGATTTAATCCGAGTGCTCTGTTTGATACCAAGAAATCGTTGCTAACGTCTGTAAGAGGAAACATCCAAACTACACTCCCTGAAGCACAAAGGAGTGAAGTTAATTAGTCTTTGCGGGCAAACAGACTCACCACAGTTTAATTATAGTGAGATTTCAGACAACTGCAGTTAAATTACCACAGTTAACTGACTGACTCATCCGGCTGAAGTTGATCCGCGGAGAGGTTTTGCGTCGAGTTCAACTTTGGTGACTTTAACACACGAGTTGGTGAAATGTGAAAATGTTCTGCGGTCAGCTGTGAGACGAAGACAATTCAGCTTATTGTTTGCTTGTTTCTTGTGAACTGCAAGTAGTTTCTGCACAAGATCTTAAATAAGCACATCCACGTATCCCCTGCAGCGTTGGCCTTAAGAGAGATTTAGCTTGACACACAGAACTTTGCACTTTTTTTTTTTAACTTTAAATCAAACGTGGAAGACAGCTGATACATTTATCTAACTACTTTGTCTTTTTTTTTTCTTCTCACAAGTGAATCTGTAACCAACATGTTGATTTGAAACTCACAATTAATCATCAACTGTAGAAAAATCCAAGTTTTCAACCACCAGTCAAGTCCGATTGGTTTTTAAAATAAATTCATTTCATTTAAATGTTTCACTGTGTTGTTTGGTTTGTTCGCTTTAGCTTCGGCTGACTTGAATAACGTTGGTTGTTTTCATCATTTAAATGTGTATTTCTCATATTTTGAATTTTATTCTAATGTTGTATTTTACTTCACAGGACCAACCTGAGTTAAATATTTCACATTCCTTCTCAGTATAATGTCATTTGTAGCGTTAAGAATATAAATAGCATCAAAATGTGGTTAAATCTTGAGGAAAATGGTTACACAGAAGTAGATATAATGGAAAAAAAGACTTTTGTTGTGTCACGTCCAACTCATCAAATACAGAAGCTCTGGGGAGACTACTGACTCGACCCACAATCCCAAAGCGTCTGTATTTTAAAGCTTGTAAGACCTTTTTAAAGCTCAGTCTTTGCTGAAACTAGTTTGCTGACTCCACCCTGCAGGGTTTGTTCTTAACTTTAAGTTTACTTTAAGTGGTTTCTAACAAGTTAACCTCTTGCTGCTCTTTATTCCTGCCGACTTCTGCAGCTATAAAAGACACAAGTAGAGCACTTTCTTTTCAAAATATATAAAATATTGGTGTTTTTTTTTAGCATCTCTGTTTTATTATGACTTGACCAGTCTTATATAAGGGCTAAAACTTTTCTCACAGACTAGATTGTAGATGTGATCTGCCTCTACATATTTGTTCACAGGTGCTTTTTTTCCTCTTGAGATGATGTTAAACAATCGCATATCAGCTCTCGGTTGCAGCCTCTGGAGCTGCAGCATGTCGCAGCTTATTCTCTTTGTTGGAGAAGAAACTAAAGAGAAATCTGAGTCTTTGAACAAGAGGAGCCTCCCTCACTTTTTAAATACATATCGAACATTTCGAATAGGCACATTTTTTGAGATCACATTTAGGTACACTGGTGGTTAATACAGTGTTAAATCTGACTTCATGCTGGGTACAGTTTTCTTTCAGGGGCTCCTAGAGACACAATATTTATCATTTTTGACCTGATGATTGTTCAGCTGTCTTTGCCGAGAGCGTCCCGGTTTTGAATTTCACCATTTTTATAGAAACTACCGTCACAGTGACACGTTGGATATAAATTACTTTACCCTGTAACTGAAATCAGGCCATAGAGATACAATGAGACATATTTCCTACTATGTTAAAAATAATATAGTAAGAAATATTGAGCTCCTTGAATAACCTTTTTAAAATGAAAATAAGTGATGTCATTTCCTGTTCTAGGTGAATGTGGGGAAAGGAAGCCACCCCAGCAAGGTGAAGGTGTTCGGTCCTGGAGTGGAGAGAACCGGACTGAAGGCCAACGAGCCCACACACTTCACCGTGGACTGTTCAGGAGCTGGAGACGGTAAGAGACACACACACACACACACACACACACACACACACACACACACACAGAGTTATTATTAAGACAGGAAATCCCCTCGGACAGTTTTATTTGGTGTGACAGTCGTTTCCATCTGTGTCAGGCCTCACAAAAAAGAGTCAACACACACTTACCTTCATATTGTCTGTGAATAAATCTCTCTCACTCACACACACACACACTCGCGCACACACACACACACACGCTGGTATGTCCTGGCAATGATCTCAAGGCAGAAGCATCCTGACAGGAAATTCATCACTCTGACCTTCGTGAGCAGAACAGCACACACAAAAACACACATACACACACATTTCATCATCTAGCTGCACACAAAAATACATTAAAGAGAAACCAGTGATGTCACTCAATGGCTAAGTTGCATTGTGGGTCACGTTGTGATCAGGTTTTGAAAAGGAAGAAGAATGAGTGGAACAAAAAGGTGATTTCTCTCTTTTTCTCCATAAAGAGTCAAACAGTGTTCAAAACGTGTTGACTACATTACCCACAATACAACTCAGCCTCTGCGTGACATCACTGGAGGTAATTAATCGGATTTCATGCAGTTTCTTCTGGAACCACACAAAGCTTTAGAATAATTTTTCACATATGCGGTCGTACGCTAAAATTGGATGGAGTTGCTCTTTAAGTTAAAGATCCAAAGATTTCTTCCTTTGAGCCACATGCAGGCACTGAAAGGATTTACATGTGATGATCTGAGAGGAAGAATATTGCGTTACACCTGTCTACGTTACACTTCACTGAGCTGTTTGCTCCTCCGGGGCGTATGAGCGATGGGTTAACGAGAGATGGCTGAAGAGAGTTTCACATCGTCAGTGATGGAACTATCTGACCTATTTCTGTTGTCTGACACGGTTTCCTGCTTCATTCCTCTCGTGCTTTGAATTCCTCTGCTGTCATTGACAGCTCTGTTCCTGCTGCCGGGCTCCCGCTGCATTGTTCATTGTTTACGTTAGAGTTTGTGACAGTTCATCATCACAGGAGCAAAGTGTTTGTGACATGAGCTTACAACAGAATGAACAGCAGGAAACAAACACTGCAGCACCCCCTTGTGGACGATAGTGTCACTTGAACAGATAAAACTGCTCCTCAGCTGCGTACACCGACGCCAACGAGGGTCTAATTTCACCAGGATGATCGTATGCCTTCTAATTCCTAAATCTAGTCTTTATAACACTTTTTCCTCAATTCTGATATGCAGTTGAGTTCAGATGATGTGTTTGTGTGTGTTTATTTCAGGTGACGTCAGCGTGGGGATTAAGTGTGAGGCCAATATGGTCGGTGACAAAGAGGCTGACGTGGACTTTGACATCATCCCCAACGCCAACGACACGTTCACTGTCAAATACATTCCTCCTGCTGCTGGAAGGCTCACCGTCAAAGTCCTGTTTACTGACAAGGTACACACACACACACACACACACACACACACACACACACACACACAGCTGAAACGTTTAATCTTTGGTTAGTGTCTTTGGTCCGTTCTGATGAATTTCAATGACTTTTTCCACACAGGAAGTTCCACAGAGCCCCTTCAGCATCAAAGTCGATCCTTCACATGATGCATCGAAGGTGAAAGCAGAAGGTCCTGGACTGGCTCGCACAGGTGAGACACACACACACACACACACAATGACGGAAAAAAAAATATTTTCTGTTGATTTGTTTTGTTTTATTTCCAACTCTACTTAATTATTCATGTCTGCGTGTATTCTTGAATCTCTCTCTCTACCTGTGCAGGTGTGGAGAGCGGTAAGCCGACTCATTTCACAGTGTTGACTAAAGGAGCTGGTAAAGCGCCGCTGGATGTCTCCTTCTCCTCCCCCGTCGAAGACTTCGACGTCATCGACAACTACGACTATTCCCAGACTGTCAAATACACACCTGCACAACAGGTACGCCAGTTAGCCCAATAAATATCAGGACAAGAGGTTGTGTAGCAGCAATATCAAACATTAATACGTTCAGTAGGTCCGTCAAATGTGCAACAGATAAAATAAAAATGTGTTTTATTGTAAGCATGTGTGCAAAAAAATAAATAAATAAAATAAATGTAGTGGAGAGGAAGTATGAAGAAAAAGGAAAAACTGAAGTAAAGTAACTCAAAATTGTACTTGAGAACAGGACATGAGTAAATTGTGTTAGGTTAGGGTTAGCAGTATCTTAAAAAAGAGAGAATTACAAACCATTTTATAAAATGGATTAACTGATGAAGTTTGGGATCTGCATGTTTCATGTGTCTGCAGGGCGAGATGACGATTGTGGTGAAGTTTGGAGGAGACCCCATCGCAAAGAGTCCGTTCACGGTCGGGGTCGCTGCCCCGCTGGATCTGAGCAAGGTCAACCTGGACAACCTGGATGGAAGTAAGAAATCGTCCTCTGCATCCGTGTAGCGCTCTGTACAACTGTAGAGAAAGTTGTGAGCAACATTTGAATTTGAAATGTAAAAAAAAAACATAAACTTTATCTCAAGTCAAGTTTATTTAATGACGCTTCCCTTGGAATCATTTTCACTTTATTGATAAATTGATCAATGTCTTTCAGGAGTGGAGGTCGATCAGGAGCAGCAGTTTATGGTGGACACCAAGGGTGCAGGAGGTCAAGGTCGCCTGGAGGTGGCAGTGGTGAGTGACAATGAATGCTGAATTTATTTCTTATCTTTATACTTTGATCACAATAGGCTTGTTCGAAGGATCAGTTCATTTTTGACTTTATTATTTTCATGTGATACGTTTACAACATTAAGAATATCACCAGGATTGAGGTCAACACGTGTGTGCTTGTCTGTTTGTAGCTGAGTCCCAGCCAGAAGGCGGTACCCTGTAAAGTGGAGCCTCAGGCGGGTAAAGCAGGCATCAGTCGGGTCCGTTACACCCCCACAGAGGAGGGTGTTCACTCTGTCAACGTGTCCTACGATGGACACCCCGTCCCTGGGAGTCCCTTCCCTGTGGAAGCTCAGCTGCCTCCAGACCCGAGCAAGGTAACGTCAGCATCTTGATCTTTAAGTTGGTCTTGAAAGGAAATCTGAAAATGTATTAAAAGCGCCTGCTTGGCCCCACTATCGTCTCTCCTCCAGGTGAAGGCATTCGGTCCTGGTCTGAAAGGAGGTTTGGTGGGAAACCCAGCAGAGTTCACCATCGACACAAAGGGCGCCGGCACCGGCGGTCTGGGTCTGACAGTGGAGGGGCCGACAGAGGCCAAGATCGAGTGTTCGGACAACGGCGACGGGACCTGCTCTGTCTCCTACCTGCCCACCGAGCCAGGAGACTACCTGGTTAACATCCTGTTTGAGGAGGTCCACATCCCGGGCTCCCCATTTAAAGCCGACATCCAGATGCCCTTTGACCCCTCTAAGGTGGTGGCGTCAGGGTCGGGCCTGAAAAGAGGCAAGGTGAGGGTCTGAAAAGAAAGAGAGGCTGTAGAAGACTGAGTAAGGAACTGTCCACTGTAATATTCTAGTATGAAGTCTGATCCAGCTTGTTGTGTTTGCAGGTTGGAGAGACGAGTGTGGTGAATGTAGACTGTTCCCGGGCCGGACCGGGAGAACTCAGCCTGGAGGCTGCACTAGACTCGCCCCCGACCAGTCCGACTGGCTCTAGACCAGGCGCTGGTAACACTAACACTGCTTTTATTCAAAAACCTTTACACACTATGTGGTTAAACATGTGTCAAGTCTCAGAGATCATTTAATTATTAGACAAATTCAAACCACTCTCATGAAATAACAACTCACATTTTATATATTCAAACAATCTTCAGTTCTTCAGATGAAAATGTTAAAACTGTACTATTTGTTCCAGGTGCTAAAGCCAAGACGGAGGTGGTGGACAACAAAGACGGGACGTACACGGTGACCTACGTCCCCCTGACCTCTGGCATGTACACTCTGCTGCTGAAGTATGGAGGCAAGGCCGTCCCTGGTTTCCCCGCTAAGGTGATGGTGGATCCTGCTGTCGACACCTCCAAGATCAAGGTGTTTGGACCCGGAGTGGAGGGACAAGGTGCGGTACGGTCCACCTGAGTCACCGTGTAGCTCTGAGTTTATGTCCCCGGAGAGTCCCTTTTAAACAAACCCTCTTCTCTCCTCCAGCTGTTTTCAGAGAAGCCACCACAGACTTCACGGTGGACGCCCGTCCTCTGTCCCGGCGAGGAGGAGACCATGTGAAGGCGGAGGTCAAGAACCCGTCTGGGGCACTGACAGACTGTGTTGTCACTGACAACGCCGACGGGACCTACAACGTCGAGTACACTCCATTTGAGAACGGTAACACACACACACTTGACATAAAGCTTTACCAAACTCCTTCACTGTGATCTACATCCATCAGCTGCTTGTGTATTTCAGGCGTCCACAGCGTCCAGGTTCTGTATGACAACACACCGGTTCCCAAGAGTCCATTCAAGGTGTCCGTGGCGGAGGGATGTGACCCCAGCAGAGTCGTGGCTACTGGCCCCGGACTCCAGCAAGCGCTGACTGAGAAGCCCAACAATTTCAACATCGTCACCAGGTACTGTTGGTGACAAAGGGGCATAAAGTGTTTTGATGAGTGTAAAAGTCTTGTGCTGATTTTGGGTGTGTTGTTCCTTTACCAGAGGGGCAGGTATTGGTGGTCTGGGCATCACTGTGGAGGGTCCATCAGAGTCAAAGATGTCCTGCAAAGACAACAAAGATGGCAGCTGCAGCGTGGAGTACGTTCCCTTCACGCCCGGCCTGTACGATGTCAACATCACGTACGGAGGAGAACACATCCCCGGTGAGATCTTTGTTAATGAATCTTCTAACTGGCCGTCGTTTAAAGTGTCTCTCTCCTAAATTCTGTTTTTATCTCATTTCCTCGTCTTGCTCTGTCCAGGAAGTCCATTTAAGGTCCCAGTGAAGGACGTGGTGGACTCCAGTAAGGTCAAAGTGTCTGGTCCTGGCGTGGGGTCAGGGGTCAGGGCCAATATCCCACAATCCTTCACGGTGGACTGCAGGAAGGCGGGCGTGGCCCCGCTGGCCGTGGCTGTCACCGGTCCCAAAGGTGTCGCGGAGCCCGTGGAGGTGACGGACAACGGGGACGGGACTCACTCTGTGTCCTACACTCCGTCTAAGGAAGGGCCGTACTCTGTGGCCATCAAGTATGCAGAGGAGGACGTCCCCCGCAGGTACAGAGCAGCACTGCAGCGTCCAAGTACAAACATGAGGGTTTTATCATGCGCTGGTCAATTTTGAGATTTCAATAATGTCTTCTTTCAGACTAGTGGAAAGAAATATGTTGGATAGTAAAGTGAATGTCTTGTTGTTTCTCCTCTGAGACAGCGATGATTGACTCAGCAGTTCTTCGTTGTATTGTGGCATACAGATCCTAACAGTCTGAGCTTTTCTCTGTTTTACTTGGACCTTTTTATTTTTTTCAAATTCCAACTACAGCGGGGGAGTAAAATATTAAGTCTGTAATGTGCATTCAGAAGCCAAAAACATCTGTTTTAAGTGTGTCTGTGGTCTCTTCAGTCCCTTCAAGTTTCGAGTTCTGCCGACTCACGATGCCAGTAAAGTGCGAGCCAGCGGCCCCGGGCTAACCAGCGGCGTCCCTGCCAGCTTCCCTGTAGAGTTCAACATCGACGCCAAGGACGCCGGCCAGGGTCAACTGAGCGTGCTCATCACTGTGAGTAACGTGTACACACACACACACACACACACATAATGATGCACACCAACGAAAGAAGACATCACACCTAAACTTTGTCGCTCGCCATCTTCCCTCTACCACTTCAGGATCAGGATGGTAAACCTAAGAAGGCCAGTATCCATGACAACGGGGACGGAACATACCGGGTGTCTTACATTCCCGACCGCACAGGCCGGTACACCATCGTCATAAAGTACGGCGGTGACGACATCCCTGCCTCACCTTATAGAGTCCGCGCCTCGGCATCTGGAGACGCCAGCAAGTGCACCGTCACCGGTATGTAACGACTAATGAACACATGAAAAACATTTTATAAAACATTTAAACAAGGAGAGGGGGAAAAACAAAAATAAAATGCCCTCCTCCTCTCAGGTCCAGGTGTGGGTCCCACTGTGGCCATCGGCGAGGAGCTGGGCCTGGTGGTGAACGCTAAGGGTGCTGGGAAGGGGAAGGTGAGCTGCGTGGTGGTTCAGCCCGACGGCAGCGAGGTGGAGGCCGAAGTGCTGGAGAATGAGGACGGCACCTTTGACATCTTCTACACCGCGCCGGCACCCGGGAACTACGTCATCTACGTCCGCTTCGGAGGGGAAAACATCCCACGCAGTCCCTTCAAAGTCATGGTGAGGGAGGGATGCAGAATGGTGTTTAATCTGGGGTTTACTACACTCTGATGAGGGATCCAAAATGGGTTCATGTAAGATGACCACATCTGTTGCAGCTTTGCACAGCAAAGACGTGGAGGCAGATGGAGATGTGACTGAATTTAACTTTATTACAGCTTGACTGTAAGGCAGACATCTCCACAACATCTCCAAAACTCAGACCAAAACAGTCAAGATGGATAAATAGCGCTACAGATGGGAGGAAATTATGCATTTTGGGCTGAACTGTCCCTTTAAAGTCCAGAATGACTTGAACAGAATCCATAAAATCAGTAACTGCAGGTGTAAGTCGTCGATTAAGTTTGTCGCCTGTGAACTGTTGACCTCATTCATGTCTTCAGGTTACAGACCAGGATTTACCCAGAAGGCCACAGCGTGTGTGCGTGTGTGTTTGCGTGTGTGTGAGGTCAGACGTTAACCCTTACTGTCGTGTCTTCAGGCCACTGATGAGGTACCCATGGTGCAAGCGCAGAAGTCATCACAGCAGCAGGCCGCAGCCCCCGGAGCTGGCTTCCAGCCCTGGGTACCCCCAAATGAACACACACACAAACACACACACACACACACACACTTTCATAAATAACACACACAAGCTTACATGCTCATGTAAATTAATTTGAAAACGCCACATATGTGATTGTGGTTTTGGTGAAATTACCCTTTAATATAACATGTTATGGCACACACACACACACACACACACACACACACACACACACAGCTCCTCTCTCTTGCAGATGAATGGCCGCTGGTTAAAAAATTCAACCTCTCTCTCTCTCTCCCCATTCTAAAGTGAACTCGCTCGACCGCTTTGCCTCCTCCATGTCATCGCTTCTCTTTTTGTCTCGGCCAATGAGATCACATCTAAAAAAAAATCTAACAGTGCAACAACATGAATGAAAAAAAAAAGCAGGTGTTCCGTGAGACCTGTTGCAGAAGGTGTTGCTATGGTTACGGGTGTGCACTCTTCATCGCTGCGGCTGCATCATCGAATCACCTCATCATCCTTTTCTTCCTCCTCCTTCCTGCTCCATCGCACTGCACCTCCCAGGATGCCTCTGTGTGGGCGGGGCTGGGATGCAGCAGCAGCAGCAGCATGTTTCTTATGCAGGTCGCCTGAGGCGGACAGGAAGTTGTTTTTTAGGTGTTGAACAGACTCGTTAAAACTCTGTCCTGTCTCTGTGTGTCTTCTCCAGGTGACAACAGACAACTACAAGCCAGTCAGCGGCAGCGTTAATGGAAGCGGCTTCAGACCCTTCGACATGGTGATACCGTTCGCCTTCAGGAAGGGAGAGATCACCGGTGAGGAGCTGATTATTTTGGTTACTGTTTTTCAATTTAGTAAAGCAAACAACAAACACCACCAGAACACTGTTTATCATTTGAAAATATCAAAAATGTAGAGCAGTGTCAAACTGACTCTCAGAAAAAAAATCATAAATGCACTTAATGGTCAGTCAGACCTCTGGGGTCACCAGGTGGAGGCCTTCTGGCTGTACCTGGCATAAGATCCAGGCCTAGAGAAGGTGTCTCGAGTTACTGTGGTAATTAACGTGGCATCAGTATTTGGTGCTGTGTATTATTATTAAGTGTGGTACTGCAGTATATTGTCATATCAATTCTGTATGTTGTAAAGGCACTATGGCACAGCAGAGGCTCATTGTAGTAGAGGTAAATGAGTGAGGTGAGGTGTAGTTGTGTAGAAGCTGGGGGTGAGAGCTGCTCTAGCTCAGCGTCCTTCCTCTTCAGCTCAGTGATCTCCTGCTCCAGCTTCTCCTGAAGCTCTCTGACTCGACTCGCTTCAGTTTCCTGCTGGGATCTGACCTGCTGCTTCACATCAGAGCGTCTTTTCTCCATGAGACGGATCAGCTCAGTGAAGATACTCTTGCTGTGCTCCACCGCTTCATCAGCAGAGCGACTGATGGCCTCCACCTCCTGTTGAAGCACCTTCACATCTTTCTCTGCCTCTCGGTCCTCTCTGCTGCAGCTGACACTGTGTCATGGCCTTTATGTTCTTCGTTAGAGCAGAGATAACAGATACACTGCTGATCAGTACGGCAGAACATCTTCATCACCTCATCATGACAAGGGCAGATGTTCTCCGGAAGCTTCTTGGAGGGCCCCACAAGCTTGTGTTTCTCAAAAGCAGAAGATTCATAATGAGGCTGAAGATGTTTCCCGCAGTAGGAGACCAGACATCACAGGTCACATCTTCAGGTCCAGCATTGCTGTGGTCAGCAGGAGCAGCTTCTTCTTCAGCTCCTCTGCTAAAACTTCTAACGTGGTGCTTCTCAACAGGACAGGCCTTGTTGTGAAAGTCTGCCCACACTGAGGGCAGCTGTGGGTTTTCTTCTCATCCTCTTCACCCCAGAAGCTTTGAGTACAGTTCATGCAGTAGCTGTGTCCACAGGCAGTCGTCACCGGATCCCTCAGTGGATCCAGACAGAGCGAACAAGAGAACGGTTTCCTTTGTGAGACGTTTTACCGCTCAGTGGCAACACCTGTCTTGAGTTTCACTTCCTTCGAGCCTGAACTGGTTTGAGCTCTGATCCAAACAGCATGTGTGTCTGCAGGGAATGCAGCCTGTCAGCACCTGCACTGCAGCACATGCTGGTTACACCCATCTTCAACCGTAGATCTGAAGGGGAGGGAACAAAGAAATATGTGGACAAGAGAGGAGCTCGCTGTGTTTGAGAGCAGGAGGAAAGAGGAGGGAGCAGCTCTGTGAATCTAAACCTACTGTGCTCCTTTAAAACGAAGCCTCAGTTAAAACCAGCTCCACCTTTGAAGACATTTCAGTTTGTAGTTGTTAGATACTTCTTGGCTCCTCAGACTTTAGTGATGATGTCATCTACTTTGTTCAGTTTTTTTTACTGGCTTAAAAACCCATAAAAATGTTCAAAATGTTTTGTGAACAACTTTTATGAGTTGATGTACACAGAAAAGTGAATACACACAGATATGGTTTTAAAATTCGACCCAATTTATTTCTTATTTGAACGTACAAATGTATCTAAAGTAATTAAAGCTACACTGATAGCTGTAAAGAAAATTGTATCACCTTGAAATTAATCTAAAATAGACGAGAACACTGTTGAAATAAAGAGCAAACTACATTTAAAGCTCTAAATGGTGACAATAAGCCAAACAACCATTAATAAAGGCAATAAGTTCAGCTTTTTAAACTAAATTTAGATGATGTTCTCCTACAAACATCTTTAAAAGTCAGATACTTCACAATGTGCCATTCTATTACATCTATTATTTTCTTTGTAAACCAGTTTAAAATCTTAGAACGTAAGAACTAAAGTCAAAATGGAAATATACAAACAGTATGAACATCTGTCTCCGTCTCTCCGACTCTCTCGCAGGTGAGGTGCTGATGCCTTCAGGTAAATCAGCTCAGCCGCTGATCTCAGACAACCTGGACGGGACGGTCACAGTGCAGTACTCTCCTACTGAGGCCGGCCTGCACGAGATGCACATCAAGTACAACGGCACACACATCCCAGGTCAGCACACAACACACACTGATTTGTGATCAGAAGTAGAAAGGTGAAAGGGTGACACCTGGTGTCCAGATTGAGAACTGCAGCCTCTGAGGCTCTCAGGATGTTTGGATAGTGAGAATGAAATATGGAGTTCGGCCTCTGTCTAAGCTATGTAGGAAATGTGTGTACTTTGCTACAGTATGTCCATGTTTGTCATTAGGAAGTGTGTATGATGGAAGTGTGTGTCGGGGATCTGCAGCAGAAACAAGTGTGGATGCATATCAGAGATTTTTCCAATATTTCATTTCTGATACCAATAACATTAAATCCCAGCACAGTTTTATTTTGCGTGAAGCTAGTTTCCATCTGTACACACACACTTTTAGCTAACAACTGCTAAAGACTGAAGTGTGTGTGTTGCAGAGTCTCCTCTTCAGTTCTATGTGAACCACGCCAGTAGTCCCAGTGTCACGGCCTATGGTCCTGGTCTGAGCTACGGCGTCGCCAACAAGATGGCCTCGTTCACCGTCTTCACAGATGACGCCTCTGAAGGTACGTCAGCTGCAGGAGGAGGAGGAGCAGAGCTGAGCAGAGTTTTATTTTTTGTTCTAGTAAATCAGTGAAAACACCTTGATTCAAATGCATCCTGTCCGTCTGTCTGTCTGTCCAGGGGGTCTGGACTTGGCCATCGAGGGTCCATCCAAAGCAGAGATCAGCTGCGTGGACAACAAGGACGGGACGTGCAGCGTCACCTACCTGCCGACGCTGCCCGGAGATTACAACATTCTGGTCAAATACAACAGCGATCACATCGCCGGCAGCCCGTTCACCGCCAAGATCACCGGTGAGACACTCAAACAAACATTTATGATATTAATGATTAATAAACCCCAAAACAAATTAGTAATAAAAAATCTTTATTCTCATTCACTCTTTCAAACTTCTGTCTGTCAAACAATAAAGGATAATTATATAAAATATCCATAAAACAGTAGAAAGTACAAGTAAACAGCACGCAAAAAGTTAAAATATCTCTCCAAACTAATCCTAATTATGTCTACAGTTTAACTGAAGGAGGGAGAGATTTTTTTTTCTTTGAGCCAAATCTTTCAAGTCACATCAGCTCTCCTTCCTTTGAACAACTTTTGGAGGTTTTCCTTGAGCTTTGACTTTATACATGATTAGTTTTGAAACTTAAATAAATGGTGTAGCAGCTGGTTTTGGATTAATACTTCCCCTTTTGATATTTGATGAATGATCATCAGATTTAACCTTCATCTACTCATTAAGTCAATCACAACGGGAGATGCATCAGGATCTGTCAAACTCGGCAGGTGAAGACGAGTGATTCTCTCTAGTTATTTTTGATTCTGGTCATTTTAGACTTTTGGGAAAGTAGAAACGAACTGCTCAGTTATAATTGATAGGTGCAGCTGAATGTGTAATGTCTGTGATGTGCTGTCTTACCTTCTTGTATGTTTGTCTTGTGTTTCAGAGGACAACCAGCGGCGCTCTCAGGTCAAACTGGGCTCTGCAGCAGATTTCTCTCTGGACATCAATGAGACGGATCTGAGCCTGCTGACCGCCAGCATCCAGGCGCCATCCGGCCGTGACGAGCCCTGCCTGCTGAAGAGGATGGCCAACAACCACATCGGTAACACACACACACGGATAAAGACACACTCTGTCACTCTTTTCATCCTTGCCTTCCCTGATCTCTTCAGGGAATTGTCAGCATCTCTACCTCTTCTCACCTCCTCCCTCTTCCTCCTCCCAGGTATCTCCTTCATCCCGCGGGAGGTGGGTGAACACAAGGTCAGCATCCTGAAGAACGGCCGTCATGTCCCCAACAGTCCCATCACCATCATGGTCGTCCAGTCCGAGATCGGAGACGCCAGCCTAGTCAAAGTTCACGGCGACGGCCTCGTCCAGGGAACCACCTTCAACAACTCCAGCTTCGTGGTCGACACGCGGGACGCCGGTCAGTGTGCAGAACTTCAAACTCCACTGTGTTTAATTATTTAAAGTTTTTTTAGCCATGCTAGTCAGATGGCAATATTAGTATATCAGGCTCTTATTCACCACTGTAGTCCAGACTAACATCTCTAATAGGTAATCAGGTTGCATTCACGTGCTCCTCACATGGTCCCATTTCCAGAGTTAGGAAGTTGTTCTTCTGACTTCGGTGTGTTCAAGTGCCTCATCATGATTTATCGCTCAGAGCATTTAAAACAGCACGTTGAGAGCTGTTACCAGTGTTTGAGTGACAAGGAAGAGCAAAGGAAACGATACAAAGACTTCTCCCATTAACCTGATGTTGACTTCAACATCAACTCGTGTACCAAACTTTTCCCAGACTTTCCAAGTTGTTGTCCAGACTTGAGAGGAAATTCACATGAATGTTCCCAGTTGAACAATAGTATTTCTAAATGATTCCGACATCATATGAACGCACATTTATTGTACTCAGATCAGGGACAACATCATAACATCACTGAAAAGTCTGTCAGCTTTCTGTTTCTGCTGTTAGCCAGCCAGTGTTAGCTCCAGATTAACTATGTATCTGTGCATGTGTGTGCAGGTTATGGCGGCCTGGCTCTGGCCATCGAAGGTCCCAGTAAAGTTGACATCCAGACGGAAGACATTGAGGACGGGACGTGTAGAGTCATCTACTGTCCGACTGAACCAGGAAACTACATCGTCTCAATCCGCTTCGCTGAGGAACACGTCCCAGGTAAAAAAACTAAAACAACTTTTGTTCTTTTGTTCCATTGTTCGTGGAAAATTATTATAGATAAACTGTCGTAACTAATCATATTCAGAAAGTTTTTGTGTTTTCAGACAAATGATTTCAGGTGTGTGTGTCAACAGGAAGTCCGTTCACAGTGCGGGTGACTGGAGAGGGTCGAATCCGAGAGAGCATCACCCGACGACAGAGGGCGGCGTCTGTCGCCAGCGTTGGGAGTGTGTGTGACCTCAGTCTGAAGATACCAGGTACACACACACACAAGCTTTCTTACCGTGCTAATCTGAAGGGTCGTCTGATTGGCTGTCTGCAGTGATAGCAGTGTGTGTACGTGGATGAAAAATGTCTCTCGGTGAAAGTGAGCCGGTCCTGAAGACGTGAAGCCTCAGTGGGTCACAAAGTGGGCTTCAATCTGCAGACGACGTTTGGACCCCAGTCGTCCTGAACGTCAGAGCTTCTCCTCTTCTAAAACAGTTTCCTGTCTGAATTTCAGACATTTCTGTATTTTCTGACTGTTGTTTCTTGCTTCTGCCCTGTACTGACTGTAGTCTGTGTGACTATTTTCCTTTCTTAATCTCTTCTTTCCTGTCTGTCTCTCTTTTTCCGCCCGTCCCTTTGTCTCACCCTGACATCTTCTTCTTGGCTCATTTATTTTTAATCTTTCTTTTTTTGTCTGTATTCTTGTTTCTTTCTTTCTTCCTAGTCCTCTTTTTCTTCATCTCTCCTTTATTCCTCAGCTTCTCTTTATTTTCTCCTCCTCTGCCTTTTGTCCCCGTCTCCAATCATTCCTCTCCTCCTCCTCCTCTTCCTCCCACTTCCTCTCCTTGTGTCCTCCTCCTCCTCTTCCTCCTCCAGTGACCTGGTTCCTCCTGATCTTGTCTCAGCAGCTCCTCTCTCACACCTCCTCTCGCTCCTACTGCTCCATCTGGTGGTCTGGGAGATCCAGAGGTCGAGGGTCTCTTTCCTCTTCTGTTGCCCAGGATCAGAGCACCTCCCCTGGGCATGTCCGACTCATCTCCGGCCTCTCTGGCCTGGTGCTTACGGGAGGGTCGAGGGCAGCGAGGGGTGTTTGGGTCGTTGATGCCCGCTGCTCGGTTGGCAGTGCAAGGGTGGAGGGTGCGTGTTAGAGTCCTACAGAAAAAGAAGTGGTGGGGTTAGCAAAGTTTAGCTGGCAGCATAGGACAGAGGTGTGTCGGTGTGTCAGCGTTCAGTCCAACAACTAAACAGATCCTTCACTCATCAAATAAAAGGGAAATGTCTCAGAATCTCTGAGCGAAAAAGGCTCATTAATGTCTTGCAACTAATGTATTTATTGTGTCTAAAGTCAAATTTCCACACTGGACAAAGAGACTCTCCTGGAAAAACTAAACAACATGTTGATGTTGATGAATAAACATACAATAGTTAAGTCAACAAATACACTAATAAGAACTGTCTTTGCAGCGATCGACATGCAGGACGTCACCGCTGAGGTCACCTCCCCCTCTGGATCCAAGCAGCCTGCCGAGCTGGTCCCTGCGGGTAAAGACACCTACTGTGTGCGCTTCGTGCCCACAGAGATGGGTGTGCACAGCGTGAGTGTGAGGTACAGGGGCGTGCACGTGCCAGGCAGCCCCTTCCAGTTCACCGTGGGCCCGCTGGGAGAGGGCGGAGCCGCCAAGGTGAGAGCAGGAGGTCCAGGACTGGAGGGAGCACAGGCGGGAGAGCCAGGTACACAAACACACACAAGTTCTTAACCTTCATGTCGGAGCTACAAGGATAAATCATTAAATAAATGATGATCTGTAACAGATAGTTCTGTTGTAAATGATGTTACATCCTGTGGATTTAGAGTCAAACCTTCTCTCTTCAACCAGCTGAGTTCAGTATCTGGACGAGGGAGGCCGGCGCGGGCGGTTTGGCCATCGCCGTGGAAGGACCCAGCAGGGCCGAGATCTCCTTCGAAGACCGCAAAGACGGATCCTGCGGCGTCTCGTACATCGCTCAGGAGCCTGGTAGAGAAAACACACACACACACTCTTAACCCTGATGATGATCACCGATGCGTCTCTTTGGCTGTCTGAGTTACATCCTCGCCTCCTCGTCCGCAGGTGACTATGAGATCGCGGTGAAGTTCAACGACCAGCACATACCTGACAGCCCCTACCTTGTTCCTGTTGTTGCTCCAGCGAACGACGCTCGACGCCTCACTGTTACCGGCCTTCAGGTGAGGCATGAGGAGACACCTCCACACCCAGCCCGCCCTGCCTTGCTCAAGGGCCCTGGGGCACAGTTGCATAAAAATGTGACGTTAGGAAGCAAAGATAGATTTTCACTGTTGTACAGAACAGATGAGCTGTGCGTGATGGTTCGACTGGTTTGGGTTTTTTAACTACTACTGGGCTGCAACTTACAATCCAGTTTGTAATGTTTTTAAAAACTCAACATCAAACTTAAGTGTTGATTATCATTAATTCACTTAACACTTGAATGTTCAGCAGTTGTTTTCAGAGTCTTTTCAACTCCAACTACAAGAAGCCAATATTTTTGAAAACACTTATACTGGCGAGGGCTGCAACTTAAAGCTCATTTATGCTCCATGTTAGATACACATATGGAGACAGACGGAGCCTTCTATTTGTACAAAATACTAAATATCTACACATTTTCTGAAAGCTTACGGATATGGACCAGCAAAGCAGTACCTCCTGTAGTCGTGAGGAGCAGTGTAGCCGATAGTTCAAGCGAAACACGACCACAGGATCAGAGGAAGAAGTTTTAAAAAAGGGTTTTCTCATATTCACATAAAGAAGTAATGTTTGACATGTTTTGCTTGATAAGTAATAACTTAATAATAAACCGATACTAAAAAGACAAATATCTGGCAACTAATTGAAGCTCTTATACCAGCCTTTAATATCTCATATCAGTCGAACCGTTGCAGTTCACAGAACAGGTTAGTTTTAATTTCAGTTTTCTTTATGCAACTGGCCTCTCATGGATGTGACCACAGCCAGGCAAACACACAGTTTCTGAGTGACGCTGACTCTTTGGTCTGAGAGAAGTGACAAAGGAAACATCATTCAGTCATCACTTTGGACAGATTCTCAAGGATGAACTGATATTTTTATTATCATTTAATTGATTATTGTGATAAACACCTTTTAATTAACAGTCGTGTAGAAGAGAGGAGCTGGGACCAAAGAGTGACTAAACAATTAATTAATCATTAAACTCGTCAAAGATTACTTTTAGATTAATTGACTAATTGTTTGGAGTGTTTCCATTCTGGACCCCATAATGTTTCTGTTGGATAAAACAAACAAAAAAAACAAAGCAATGATCCAACTTCATCATACGGTCTGATGTCCTTCAATCAAATACAGCTGTTCAGACTGTTTTGCCTGGCTCTGGTCATCCCTCTTCTGTCTGGTGTGGAACTGCCGGTGTTTCTCTTGTGTTTCATTTAAAGGCTTTTAACAGCACCATCGTCTTCACCATCACCACGAGCATCGTCAACTCCCTGGTTGCCTAGTTACAGCAGACGGAGGCAGACCACAGCTGAGCTCACGCTATCGTTTTAGAGACTTTAGTTTGTTTCTCGTCTGTAGCTGTAGACGAACTTCTGCTCTGTTCAGTCTGCAACGCACTCGTGTGTTCGTGAAGTCTGAGTATAAGGTCCCATGGAGGCTTCGTCTCTGTATACCTTGTCTCAGTAGTATCAGTAGCCGTTTTTATACTGGGCAATAAGCCACCAATTTGCCACCTTTTTGGTGGCTCGCTCCGCGGATTTAGACAGGAGGCGGCAAATTGGTGGTCTGTTTTGTTCCACCAATTTTGCGCCTCGGAGGGTAACGTTACACTTATTTGCGCCTCCGCTGCAGTCTAAAACCGAGGCGGCAATGTGGTGGCGTATCCTGAGGTGGGCGGAGGTGTCGATGACGTGCGCTGCTGCGCACCCACAGCCTGGGAGTTTTAAAACCAGTAAACAGCTGATCACAGCAGTCAGTTCGTCACTTCATCCACGAAGATGAGCAGCTGGAAAGCAGCTGAGATCCGGGAGATGCTAGTGTCTCCTCGGTCTCTGTAGCTGTCTTTGTCGTCCGCTTGTTGTTGTAGGGGCAAGCTAGTAGCGGCAAGCTAATAGCGGTCGCTACTTTCAAATTAAAAGCCCCCCGCTAAGAACCCAGTTCTAAACTCCGATGGGGTGCAATGTAAAGCTCTTATTTTGAAGACAAATTCGACCTGCTCTTCTTCGTGCCCAACTTCGTGCTTCACGTCACGTCACATGTTTACGCCTACCCCAGAGGTGGAAATGTGGTGGCTTATTTGAAAAGGTGGAATATTACACCTCCGTTTTAGATAGAAAAGGCGGCACATTGCAGCCTTTACCTTGCTGCAAATGTGCCACCTTTT
>JBBNBP010001898.1:0-10422 GCA_039737535.1 Lagodon rhomboides | reverse complement strand
CAGCTGATTCCACATCGCTGAAGCTGTGCTGAATTACAGCTTGTGTTTGTGTGTGAAAGACAAAAGCGTCCGCTTGAAAAACCCAGTTTTCTAGCTCACATCAGCAAATGTGGACATTATGGTAAGAAACAACTTGGTCTTGCAGCGAGAACTCAGAAGAGATTCACACGTGTGTTAGGTTTCATGTTTCCGTCAGACTGTAAATTGTCAGGAAAAAAAAGTAGTTAATGGTTTTTATATCTCGACTACAGAGAGACTGTAAGTGAACAGGATCCCACGAAGCCTCCCTGTCTTCTTCGTCTGCTGCAGGTTTAATTTGCTGGTGATACAAACTACAAAGTCTCTTTCCTGCTCTTTTTACAAACATTTTCCTCTGCGTCATGGCCTCTCCTTTGCACAAACCATTCACCAGAATAAATGTGAGCAAAGTTTCTGCAAGACCACACATAAGTTATAACTGAAAGCATCTTTAAGTTGCACATTTACATTTGTTTAGGTGTATTATTTCTATTTCTCTCTTGTCACAAAGGTGTGCTTATGTTCTTTTTAGGTTTAGGTACAAAAACCACTTGGCTTGAACGATCAGGGATCGATGTTCGTCTGACATCATGAAAAAATACCCATTTGGACACCACAAAAATGGATGGAAATGTCTCGATGTGTCTGACTCGAACTGCAGTCGCCCAATTTTGCAGCTTTAACTGCTACCATTATATCCTGACGACTGGACTGTGTTCACACCCAATCTGTGTTTTAGAGATTCTTTTTAAAAACCTTGTTAAGTGCAGAGTTTTCAAAACTTCGTGTGCATCCATGTGGACAGGAGAAAATGGAGCATTTGGGAAACGAGGGCATCACCCCACTTTGAGCATGCTCAGTGTTGTATTGTTCACTGAGCATGCACCTGCAGCACCAACAATGGTCGTCCATGCACACACACACAAAATAACCAAACTTATTACTAAAATGATCACATGATTACTTATATTTTGGACCAATTTCAATATTTTCCCACAATCCCAAGCACTTAAACTTCTGCTTCCAGAGTCACTGATTATCATTACATGCATTTCTCTGTAAGCAAACCCATCAGCTTAACACATTTGCAGAAAGTCCTCACTGTGTTTTTATTGTAATTGTGTAAAAAAAGGCAGAAAGAAGAAAAAATGATTCAGTAATGTGAAAGGATTCAACAGACTGCAGGTAACTTCAGCAACAATAACAGTTTCACTTTAGTTTATGTAGAGATGCTGAGTGACGGGCTCCAGGTGATGATTTTTTCCCTTTTCTCTTTTTAAAAGACGTATAAATCTCGAGCTGTTTCATTGAATTAACTCCTTCAGTTCGGAGCGGCGGCAGCTTGCGGCCGAGATGTTCCCAGCAGAGCTTAAAGTAAATCCTCATACCGTTAGAAGCAGCAGGGATTTCCTTATCTGTTTCCCAGGAAATGGGAGCACATTCCCACATTATCACATCTGTGTGTGTGTGTGTGTGTGTGTGTGTGTGACTGTGTGTGTGTGTGTGTGTGTGTGACAGTGGTGCACGTTGAAGTGTAAATTGTAGATGACAACTTTCATGCAGAGTCTGTTAAGTGATTATTTCCCCACATTGTCACCCAAAGTTAATGTGGTGGATTTGAGCGCAGCGGGAGTAAAACCTCAGCGGATGATTTTCCACGTTGGTTTTTTTCTCAGCCGAATATAAAACCTCATTAAAATCACATCGTGTGCGTCCATCTTTATTATTCCCACATTTATCTGCGGCGGTTTCAGAGGGCCGCCCCGGTGTTTCACACCCTGCTTGGCTTCCTTCACACAGTAATAAAGTATAATTGAACATAATCTGGGGTTTTGTAGAATCGTCCTATATCGGCTCTGCACGCTCTCTGCCTCGCCAAACCTAATAATCATGAGCGCTTTCACAGCGACACACGGTCTAACTGGAAGCCTGTATAACGCTGGAAAAGGTTTAGGAGCTGAAGAACATGCGAGCTCACTGGACGCGCTGTAATGGGAGCTAAAGTTCAGATTTGTCCTCATAAAAAACACCTAATGGTCTAATGGAGAGTTTGTAGTGTTGTTTTTCCACTGTGTAAAAAAACCATTCACAACCACGAGTGTGATTAACAACCTGCAGCGCTCTCATGGCCTCCAGTTGAATCCTGTCCCAGTGATCTTAAGGCCCCCACACACCGCCCAAGGCCGACTTCCTTATCCGACCACTCCGTTGCCTCCTGTCTTCTGCGCCTGCGCGAGATGCAATAAGTCTCCTAAACATCAGGTGGCGCTAGTCTTGTGCCAGTAACTCAAAACATAAAAACAGGAAATGACAGAACGGAGTGCGGACCGTAGCTTATCAGAACAAAGCACACACAGTGTTAGCTCAGCATTACTTGCGTGATGTCGTATTACGGTGGTCTCTCTTCCACCAGGGCAGCCAGCTGCTCCTCAAAGTCCTCGGTCCACACAGCCATGGCTTCCAAACATACGTTGGTTTATCCCCAAAATAACGAACGGTGAAGTGTTGTTTGTAACTCTGTGCCGTCTCTGTTTATGTGGTTTGTTTACCATCGTCACTTCCGCCGCCCCTCCCACACGCCGCGCTGATTCGCTGGCACACCGCCAATCAGAATGGTCACTGAACAGCTAGCTAACAACCAATCAGAGTATCCGACGGCGTCCTAACTCAGACGGCCGACTTCGCATGTTCAGTCGGATCAGACGCCGTCCTCGCGCTTCCGCGCGGCTCCGACAACGCTGAACACACCGAACAGAGCAGCTCCCGAACTCGTCCGACTCTCTCCTAACGTTTTAGCCGGTGTGTGCCGGCCTTTAAAGGAAAAGTTCAAACAAAAAAAAGAAAATGTAGTAACTACCTGCTTACGGACGTTTTGTAGTTCATTAAAAATTTCTGGAGCTTCACAGCAAAAACAGCTTTGCAGTAGCTGTGGCTCCAAAGGACGCTGCATGTGATCTGATAAAAATTCCTCCAGTGATGTCACTCAGTGGCTTAAGGTGCATTGTGGGTAACGTAGGCACCAGGTCTTGAAATAGGAGAAGAATGCATGGAATAAAAAGGTGATATCTGTGGTTCTGCTGTTTCGATTTTGTTCTTAAACGGTCCATGATGAGTCCAACTGCTTTTCAAAACCTGGTGCCTACATTACCCACAATGCATTTTGAGTTGAACTGAGTGAAAACAGAAAAATGGCTGTTTGCCTGAAGGCGGTCTGGAACAGTACTCTGCTGCTTATCAGCCATCTCTATACCTGTTTTGTAGAAACATAGATATTCAACGTATTCGTGGTTTGCAGGAGCGTACGATGCCAACATTTTATTTTGGTGTCCAGATGTTCATGGTACCCAGCCGATGAATCATAATAACTTCAAAGATAAAAAGAAACCGTGAGCAAATGACCGAGAAATGACCGAGAATGTGTCACCACAGGTCGTCCAGCACTTTCTCTCTACAGTAGTTTCATTAAAGCTCGTGTTAATACATCGTGTCGCCGTGCGTTATCATCTCCATCTTAACATGTCAGGTTTAAATATTAGCTGCTCACACTGAGGTGAACATTATCGCACACTCTGTATTCTGCGCCTCATATTTGCATACAAATGAGAACTGCTGGTCCTTTTCCTGCTGCAGCAGCACAGAGACTTTCAAATTAAAATCTCAACCGCGGAGCAGTTCTCGGGAACTACACAGGGACGGACGGACGGATCGCCGCAGTTTAAACATGAAGGAAAGCTGGAAAACACAGAAAAACAATGAGGTGAAGCAGGAGAGGCAGGTAGAGTCGTTTAGCTGCAAATGAAACACAGCTGTTCAAACCACAGAGGATCAGATGTCAACAAACAGGAGACCAAGACTTCAGAATTTATTTGGAGCAGGGTTGAGAGAAGAGTTAGCGATGGAAGCTTTTCTTCAGTAACTTTGGTTTCGACTGAGATAGCTCAACAACTGTGAGATTAAAATGTTGACGGACATACATGGTCCACAGAGGATGAATCCTACTGACTCTGGGGACCAACAGAACTTTCCTCTGGTCCAGTGCTTCTCAACGGTGCGGTGTCGCCTCCAACGGTGCGTTCAGAGAACGTCAGGAACGCTGGAAGTCACACTTTTGAGAATTTGCAAATTGACAACAAGACGATTTGAAGCTTCTTCCAAGAATGTGGTGTGCAATATTTATAAAGCATACCTGTTTACTTCAGCATTTCTGTCAGCTTACTACCGCACGGCATCATGCTGCCTTCACAGGAACAGAACGTCAGAGTACCAACGATGAAATTTCACCAACATGGTCTTGGTATTTAGAGTTTCTTCCTCTCGAAAGCACACATTTTTCCCAGCCTGGGAAAGCTGTCGAACTTCCCGTGAAAAGAACTAGCATCTCGCATTCGGAAACTCACACAGTAGCTTTGGTAATGTCTGTTTTAGGCAGTTTATAGGCTGTAGTTCTGCGGGTAAACACACCAACCTCTTCAGCCTCTCTCCTGGTCTTCTGCTGCTGTTGGGGTCACTTATTCGTCTGTCCTTTCAGGAATTTGGTGTGTGATAAGGCCTCAAACTCATAGATCTCTTACTTACAACAGACTTCCTGCAATTCATGTCCCACAGATTATTCTGATTATGTCACATTTTTGAAAGGGGCGCATTGAGAATTTGCAAGTTTACACCAGAAATTGTCAACAAGACGATTTGAAGCTTCTTCCAAGAATGTGGTCTGCAATATTTATAAAGCATACCTGTTTATTTAGTGTTTCTGTCAGATGACTGCCGCACAACTTCCCGTGAAAGCAACTAGTGTCTAGCATTCGGAAACTCACACACACTCACAGTAGCTTTGGTAAAGTCTGTTTTAGGCAGTTTATAGGCTGTAGTTCTGCGGGTAAACACACCAATCTCTTCAGCCTCTCTCCTGGTCTTCTGCTGCTGTTGGGGTCACTCATCCGTCCATCCATCCAGGAATTTGGTGTGTGATAAGGCCTCAAACTCATAGATCTGTTACTTACAACAGACTTCCTGCAATTCGTGTCCCACAGACCTCTCAGTTTTTTTGTGGCAGTCCTGTTTTCAGTCTGACGGCGCAACAATATGGTAACAGTGAGCAGATTATCCTGATTATGTCACACTTTTGAAAGGGGCGCGTCGAGAATTTGCAAGTTTACACCAGAAATTGTCAACAAGACGATTTGAAGCTTCTTCCAAGAATGTGGTCTGCAATATTTATAAAGCATACCTGTTTATTTAGTGTTTCTGTCAGATGACTGCCGCACAACTTCCCGTGAAAGCAACTAGCGTCTAGCATTCGGAAACTCACACACACTCACAGTAGCTTTGGTAATGTCTGTTTTAGGCAGTTTATAGGCTGTAGTTCTGCGGGTAAACACACCAATCTCTTCAGCCTCTCTCCCGGTCTTCTGCTGCTGTTGGGGTCACTTATTCGTCCGTCCTTTCAGGAATTTGGCGTGTGATAAGGCCTCAAACTCATAGATCTCTTACTTACAACAGACTTCCTGCAATTCATGTCCCACAGACCTCTCAGTTTTTTTGTGGCAGTCCTGTTTTCAGTCTGACGGTGCAACAATATGGTAACAGAGAGCCGATTATCCTGATTATGGGAGCATTTTTATGTGCTCCGTTTGCATTAATCTCTTTTAGCATTAATCTTTTTGAGTCTTTCACTTTCAGAGGTACATCTGTCATCGCTGTTGGTGCTGGATAAGAAAACACATCTCTCACCTCTCGTTGAAAACTCGCAGAGGTGCAATTTTCGAAACTAATGACCTTCAAGTGTAATGAAAAGTAGGATTACGTTGACTGAAGCACGATGTGAAAAAAAAGAAAATTCTCTGAGATGTGAGACGATACTGCTGTCAACAGGCTCTCAGCAGCCTGACCTTCAAACCTATAATAGCAAACCCTCGTTTTAAAAAAGAGGTCTGAATAAGAGAGACGCTGCAGCTCCAATCTGATGGCCTGGTGGTCCTGGGCAAATGTAGAAATGGGCTCAAAATGGAATCAATTTTCCTCTGAAAGCGTCTGAATGAAGCCGTGTCTTGGGGAGAGACCGCAGACGGCCTCTCAGCTCGCAGTGGACAGTGTGATGATGATAATGGCGGCGGGGTCTTTAATGTTTTTATCTCCATCCTTTCCCCCGAAGCCTCAGAGATCAGCCTGCACAGACAAGAGCTGAGCGCACACAGCTGCTCTTACTCGGACTGAGATAAAACTCCAGCTCTCTGACATTTCTGTAATATTAGAGAGTAGATTTTTAGAGCAATGACTATAACGCTTTGTTCTACAGGTCCGTAGGCTGATTTCTTAATAATCCTCTGAAGCTTCCTGGAAAGAAGTATATAAAATAAAGTGACTTTTCTTTGGGAGAGGAGAGCTTCCCTTTATTACATGTGGTCCTGGAAACATTTTGGTTAAAATGAAATAAAAGTACAAAGTGATACTGAAGAATGAAAATGTCTAATGCACATCATTCAATAAATCAATGAATGAATCTTGAATGATCTTGAGAAACAACAGAAACACATTTAACTACCTCAGAGCTAAGATCTCCCACATAAAGTCAGACTGGAGACGCCTTCAGTCTCCCTTACAAATACTTTTATTCATTTCTTAGTTGCAGGACTCTTTAAACTCTTCAGTTCCAGTTCTGTCTCCTCAGAAAACCTCGTGGACGGCTCTGCTGTTTACACAATCGAGGTCAGACCAACCAGACGAGAGTATTTTCAGCCGTGATTCTTGTTTCTTTTCCCCCCTCGAGATTTCCCGAGTCGCTCCGTCTTTTTAAATGAAAGAGCCAATTAAGTCGGAACAGCTTACAGTCTGAGGTTTGCTGCCTCCGCAGCCTCTACTGTACTTCAGAGGCGCAAAGTTCATCTTCACAACTCCACCGCTGCTCTCATTTATCTGCCCCAGGGGCAACGCTGCAGGAACAATATCTCAAACCTCGAGCGTGTTTCCGAGTTATTTGGTGAGGAGGAAGCAGAGTTTAATGATGTGACGAAGAGCAGAAAAGAGAAAAACATGGACTTTTATTGCAGAACTTTGGGGGAAACGCGCTAATTGTCATAACATTAAGGGACGTGAATGAAAATGAGATCAAACCTTTACCTGAAAATCTTTTGCTTCTTTTTCTGACAGCTTTCTAAGGAGCTGAAAAATCAAACCTGCTTTTTACAACTTTAACAATCAGCCTTCTCCAACAGCTTCACCCATCAATATCTTGTCAAAACTCTTGCTACAGATCAGCTGGGCAGCGTTTGCAGTAGAAATAATCACCAAGAATTAGTTTTATCCTCCTCTTCTTCCGCCGTCTTCCTCCTCGTCCACATCTTTCATCACCTTCACGACCTTCCTCTTCTTTCTTCGTCTCTTACATTCACTTTCTGCTCCTCCAATTTTGCCACCTTCTTCCTTCGCGTCCTCATCTTCCTCCTCAGCTGCCTGTAAGCCTGACAAGACAGAATGAATCAAATCAAACTGACATGTCTTTGGGAAAAGCTTGAGTAAACTCTACCCCAAGTCCATTTCTTTTTTTTTTTTCTTTTTCTTCATTTGTTCAGTATGAAATAGACTTCAGACTGATGAAGCTGTTTCTCAAGCAAAGCAAAATGTGCAGTAAATGCTGCATGAAGCAGTCCCGCTCCTGCAGTATCATTAGGGAGATGTTGGTAATAATTTGACAGTATTTAGCGTCTTGCAGAATTAATAAACCCCTCCGACCTTTGTTTCAGTGACTGCAGATGAAAGTTTAATGATCCCTGTGGTGATACTCCAGTGCGACGGTGTGAAGATAAGAACAAGACAACAGCGAACATAATTAAAACTTTAAAGCGTAATGACGCACACAGAGAAAATGATACCGACGGAGAAGACGAAGCGTGTTCATTAACAGATTTACAGATAGGAGCAGATGTGTTAACGTGTTTGCTGATGTATGTTCACACTGCTGAACATAAATGAAGACATGAAGAATCAGTGTTTAAATGGAATGCATTTACATTACCGACCTCTCAAAGTGCTTCACGACACATTCACCCATTAATTCATACACTGATAGTAGAGGCTGCCATGCAAGGTGGCGACCTGATCATCAGGGGCAAGCGGTGCCCAAAGTTTTTCACTTTGAGCGCCAAAACTGAAAGTCAGTGGTTGGCGGTGGCTAAAAGGAAACACATTTTGTATTTGCACTACGATCCAAAGTACCATTAGACAAATGGTTACCAACAACCTCAAATTTCTGAGGACACGCACAAACAACGCTCCAAACAGACACCGGATATGCGAGCCCAAGCCGTGTTGGGACGCCACCTTGGCTCCTGACACGGCTCCCCAATGCATTGGAATCAGGGTTGCATTAGGGTCTCAAGTGCTGTTTATATGTAAGACTGGTCGAGGTCTGATTTGTCGCTGACCAATCCTGGCTTAAGCCTTTCTTTCTAAATATTCAATGTCTCTCTCTGTGTCTCTCTCTCAGGTGGGGTTTGTATCGCTCAGTCTCTGAAGATTCCTCGGAGCCGAGGCCTGGAGAGTTCGACAAGATCATCCTGCGTCTGCTGGAGACGCCCAACGCCCGCGCTGTCATCATGTTCGCAAACGAGGACGACATCAGGTAAAAAGCAAGTTTATGATTTTGTTAAGTTAGTCAGCAAAATCTCACACTGTTAGTCCATCACTTTGGTCTAGACTGAAAAATCTCATGAACCATGGATTCCAATTCTTTGGTTAATGACCACATTTTTATTTATTCATTTATTCTATTCATATTCATTGTCTGCATGCTCTGTCTGTTGCTATGGCAATAGTGGTGCGTGAAGATGCAGCTCCTCCAAATAGGCTACATTTTTGCTTCCTTAACTCGCCTATATTGCTGAAACATGTACTGCTTATGGCAGAAATACTGTCTTCACAATCGGTGAAGAAAGCAGGAGTTTTGGATTACATAGACCTGTCTCCACTACATCTTTACAAAGACCTGTCTCCACTACATCTTTACAGAGACCTTTCTCTACCACATCTTTACAAAGACCTGTCTCCACCATATCTTTACATAGACCTGTCTCCATCACATCTTTCCAAAGACCTGTTTCCACTACACCTTTACAAAGACCTGTTTCCAACATATCTTTACAGAGACCTGTCTCCACCACATCTTTACATAGACCTGTCTCCACCACATCTTTAAAAGGACCTGTCTCCACCATATTTTTACAAAGACCTGTCTCCACCACATCTTTACAAAGACCTTTCAGCACCATATCTTTACAAAGACCTGTCTCCACCACATCTTTACAAAGACCTGTCTCCAACACATCTTTACAAATACCTTTTTTAGCACCATATCTTTACAGAGACTTGTCTCCACTGCATCTTTACAAAGACCTGTCTCCACCACATCTTTACAAAGACTTGTCTCCACTACATCTTTACAAAGACCTGTCTCCACCACATCTTTACAAAGACCTGTCTCCACTACATCTTTACAAAGACCTGTCTCCACCACATCTTTACGTAGACCTGTCTCCACCACATCTTTCCAAAGACCTTTTTTAGCACCATATATTTACATAGACCTGTCTCCACAACATCTTTACAAAGACGTGTCTCCACCACATCATTACAAAGACCTGTCTCCACCACATCTTTACAGAGACTTGTCTCCACTACATCTTTACAAAGACCTGTCTCCACCACATCTTTACAAAGACCTGTCTCCACTACATCTTTACAAAGACCTGTCTCCACCACATCTTTACATAGACCTGTCTCCACCACATCTTTACGGAGACTTGTCTCCACTACATCTTTACAAAGACCTGTCTCCACCACATCTTTACAAAGACCTGTCTCCACTACATCTTTACAAAGACCTGTCTCCAACACATCTTTACATAGACCTGTCTCCACCACATCTTTACAGAGACTTGTCTCCACTACATCTTTACAAAGACCTGTCTCCACCACATCTTTACAAAGACCTGTCTCCACTACATCTTTACAAAGACCTGTCTCCACAACATCTTTACAAAGACCTGTCTCCACAACATCTTTACAAAGACCTGTCTCCACCACATCTTTGCAGAGACCTGTCTCCACCACATTTTGCAGAGACCTGTCTCCACCACATCTTTACAAAGACCTGTCTTCACCACATCTTTACATAGACCTGTCTCCACCATATTTTTTACAAAGACCTGTCTCCACCATATCTTTACATGGACCTTTCTCCACCACATCTTTACATAGACCTTTCAGCACCATATCTTTACAAAGACCTGTCTCCACCACATCTTTACAGAGACCTGTCTCCACCACATGTTCACATAGACCTGTCTCCACCATATTTTTTACAAAGACCTGCCTCCACCATATCTTTACAGAGACCTGTCTCCACCACAT
>JBBNBP010001890.1:0-13358 GCA_039737535.1 Lagodon rhomboides | reverse complement strand
CTCAGTCCCGTTGCTGTTTTCGCGGGAGGAGAGTTCACACAGATTAATTAACAACTTTATCTTCAGAGTTTGGGGAGACGACGGATCTGTTTTCTTCCTTTCTCATCTCCGCATACAGTAAGTATAGCTCAGACAGTGTTTGCCAGAACTGTTTAATTTGATATATATATATATATATATATATATATATATATATATATATATATATATATATATATATATATATATATATATATATATGAGCAGTTTGGGGTTCAGTATCTTGCCCAAGGACACTATGACATGCAAACCAGGGGAATCGAACCAGTAAACTTCCGATAACAAGATGCTGCTGGCTCTATCCCCTGAGCCACAGCCACCCCATGTACTGTGTAAAGATTTTGCTATTATTGAATATTCTATCTGTCTGCTCAGTTCACGATGGACATGAAGCAGTGTATTGTGAAGCTGTTGGTCCAGCCGTCCAGAGGACTCGTGGATGAGAAGTTTATCATCCTGGTCCAGAAGGCGCCACCTGGCTAGCTGACCGTCCACGCCCTCCACAAATGTGAAGATGGGCACAGCTTGGAGGCTTTTGGTCACTACATCAGCAATGCCATCAAATCCATAATGTTGTATTCACTACAACAGCCTTTACCAGCTTCAGAAAAGTTTAAGAGAAAACACAAGAAGCCAATCACAGTTCTTGTCTGAATAGGACCAATATTGGCATCCGAACATATTTGTGATGTCACAAATGTTGCTTGTGGGCTCTGCTTCTCAAATTCAGATATTCAATGAGCTCAGAGAGAATTTACACTTTGAGAACTTTTTCTGGTGTCAAACTCTGCATGTACATCATTCTACACAGTGAAACCCAAAGAATCAACTATAGAAAAAGAAGAAAAACATATTTTTGATTGGAGGGGGGATTTGAAATGCATTTTTTTCTGTATCACAGTGTTGACAGCATGGCCTCTGTTGTCTGACATGTTTTTGCGATGCAGAAGGCCTATAAAGTCCTGGAGCAGCATCCTCAGGTCCACGGCAGCAGGATCAGCATGTTGGGTCTGTCCTTGGGCACCGGTGTAACCCTCAAAATGGCCATTTACTCCCAAGTTATCGAAGTAAGACAACTATTGCTGAAAGCTGCTTTCAACATCTTGACATCGCCTAACATAGCTCCACTTCTTTACTGAAGGTTAGTTAAAGCTAACAGTCCCTGGTCAGACCAAAAAAGTGACTCAAAAAAATGAACTTGCAAATCTTCATTTGATAGTTGGTGCTAGAAGCTTGTTGACAGTAACTACCTGTAGGTTTGTGCAGTGGCCACTAGTTGGTGTAGCTGGTTTTGCTCAGGAATAATTTTGCTAAGTAATTATTTGGGCTGATGATTAACTAGTGACGCCAGGACCTTTGGCAGGGCAGGACAGTTTGGCATTTGTACGTTAGTTGATATCAGTTTTACCACCATCTGTATACCGTGGGACTAGCAATAAATGGGGCACGGAGCTTTACAAATCATGGGTAAAAGTAACGTAAGAGGATGGAGGATTTGTTTTAGTAGAGAGCTAGAGATTAATTCTGTCATAACTGGCTTCTGTTCTTCTCAAGGAGGATGTGCATTTATTTTTCTAAAAGTCGACCAACAGAGAGCCGAAGTCATGCTTCTTCCAGTTTGTTCCATGGGACCTTTATTCAGAAAAGGTATTGAACAGAGAGAGACAAATATATAATATATATATATATATATATATATATATATATATATATATATATATAAATGTATATATACTGAATTGTGTCGTGAATCACACATGATATTTGAGATAGTTTTCAAAATCAATAAAGTCACGGTTTGTCGTAAAAATAATGAAATATAAAACTGTGAAAATACGTATTTATAAAGACTACACAGCCAACAGTTGCATTAGTGATGTTGTCTCATCACAAAAACCTGTAACCTAAACATTGTAGAGCCCCTGCCATGACCATTATTGATAATTCTGTGAACAAGGGGCTTGATCTGTCTTTCTTTTTAGAGGTTGACTTTCTCTTGATAACAACACTAAGACTTCCAGTCTAGAACTGGTAATGCAGGCGTGAGGACAGTCTGTCTTTGTGCTGCCGTAACACCAACATTTAACTTATGGAGATCAATAAATATTATCTTATGTTATCTGATTTTATGTTGCTGTGGGAGGAGACTGAAACTGATCATCAGATGGTCAAATAAGGATAAAGTCAGTCTTTATTTCCAGATCTTGTGATCAGCAGGAGGTACTGACCAATGACAGACCTCAAGACAACAGTTCAGAGATAAGACCTCACTCTGCTCTGACTGTAGGTTTAGTTCATACATGTAACTTCAACGACTAATCTTTTTTGTGGACTGTAAGATATATTCAGAGGTGAGTAAACAGATCCAAATGATACATGTATATTATGCAGCAGGAGAAGAAACCTCTCTGACACTGTAAAATTACAAATTCTTCTGTGGCTGTGTTGAAGGAACTGATACGGAGCCTGGCAGGAAACATGGATGTTTGTTTTACAAAGCATGTGTTTAACAGAGTCGCATGTGCATTTATAGTAAATTGGATGTATATGGCATGCCAAATAGAACAAAATTCACCTGGTTAAGCACTGTCAGGTGTTACAGTAAACTTAATGTAATGGATAAAGCTGATGCCTTACATGACGATCACCGCCTCAAGGCTCACTGTGACTCTGTTATAGAGCAGATAAGACTGTCACTTAAATTAATAATAAAACTGTTCCACACGAATGTTATTGATTGTCCTGCAAATGAATTCAATTCTTTAAAAGAGGAAAGATCAGAGAAAGATCTTCATTTACTGATTTTTGTATGCCTTAACAAACTAAATAGACAAACTCTCTTTGTTTTCTTGACTGAATAAACAAACTGACCTCAAAGGACAGCACAATTTCATGCTGTTTTACTTTGTTTATATGTGGCGGACCCTGCCACCCTTTCCAGCTTCAAACAGTGTTCTGGGACCTTATTTTCCTCTGAGAGCAGCTTGTTTATTCAGTTATAGAAAAAAACAATATTTCTGAGTTTGTGTTTCTTCACCAAAACTACATTCTGCCCCTTTTAAATGTAAATAAAAAAGAATGAAATGATTGCAAATTGTTTTTGACCTCAGTTGAATACAGCACAAGAGACATAATATTTACAGTTCAAAATGATAAACTTGTGCAGAATGTGTGTGAATGTATTTATGTTTACAAATGTATACAGTTGTGATTATCTTCGCTTAGTTTGCATCTCTTTTCCTTTTTTATATTGTAGGTCTGTAAATTGTATATTTAAAACTGGTACCGAAAAAAAAAAAATACATTCACATTCAAAAGCTTACCTACACTTGTAGAAAATGTATATCTTGGCAGCCTTCAGTTCCATTGGTTTCTATAGCTCTCATTTTCTGCGATGGAATGAGTGGAACACAAACTGCTTACACAAAAAGACAATTTATTATATGTCTTCTGAAAATGTGATCAAGTCGTCTTGCTCAGAAATATACATACAGTCATTTTAATATTTGGTTAAATGTCTCTTGGCCCTTTCACCTCAATAAGGTGCTTTTGTTTTCAGTGAAGTTCAATGGTAAGGTAAAACATTAAATATGGTGTCTTTATACTGAGTTTATAAACAGCTTTAAAAACTTCTCCAAACCAGTCCCTACTAACCCCTTGCAAGAGGGCTGTAATTTATTCTTCTTTATATAGCTTAAAAGGTGCTAAGTGGATAAGATTTGACTTGCATCTGTGCACATCCAACAACTAAAGAACTAGAAAACTTTATTCACAACATAACATTATTATGCTACAATGTGGAGAAAGACTATTTGACATATAGGACTATATTTTTCTTTGTTTGGGTGGTGTGACAGCATGAGACAGAGCCTGAAAGTGGGTTTATCTAACAGAAAGGGTGAGAGTTCGTAACCCTGCTTTTAGCCGTTTGTACAATCTGTGTGCTCATTTCAGGATGGACACGAAACAGTGTGTTGTGAAGCTGTTGGTCCAGCCGTCCAGAGGACTTGCCGATGAGAAGTTTATTGTCCTGGTCCAGAAAGCACCACCTGGCTTCCAGCTGACTGTCCACGCCCTCCACAAGTGTGAAATTGGACAGAGCTGGGAGGCTTTTGGTCACTACACTGCCGACGCAGCAGGGACTGTGAACGGTAAAGTTATGTTTTAGGGAAATTCTGAAATTGCAAACTAAAGAATGAACATCAAATGAGGAATAATTTTCATGCCTTAAACTTTCCAGTTTCAGAGGATCCCAGTCTGGGTGGGACATATTCTGGGGTTGAACAGATGGGTCTAATGTGGAGCCTCAGACCAGTTCCAGGCAGCAAACCTGGGCTCAGGTAGGCCCATGAAGATAGAGCTGTATCAGTCAACACAGAATCAGCCATCAGTATCAGAGTTGACTCTTTCCCATCATCCCTAAGGTTAAGGAAGATGAATGTCCAGACTCCCATGGAGGTCACAATCTCAGTGTACCAGGGTCACCAAACTGAGGGCTTCATGGATCTGGTGCCGCTGGCCGGTGTGGTGGTGGAGCGCTGGTTCATGGCACCTGGAGTCCGCAGGATCCCGATCACAGAGAATGATCTCACTGCAACCCTCTTCCTGCCCCCAGGTAGGACCACAGGAGAGACTGGAGGGAGGTGTGTCGGGTGTGACGTTCTGAGCAACAGTGACCATTAAAGTTAACTTCAGCAGTTAAGTTAATCACAGCTGGCCGATACTGTTGGAATCACCAAGTGAAAAAAATGAGTGAAACCCTCAAAAAGGTTTCAATGAAGGTGATCCCAGGAACCTCAGAAATATACAATAAAGTTGTTTAAACTGTAAATGGTTGTTGTTTGAAGGACCTGGACCTTTCCCCGGCCTCTTTGATCTGTGGGGGGGATCAGGGAAGTTGGTGGAATACCGTTCAGCGCTGCTGGCCTCTCACGGCTTCGCCTCCCTTGTCCTCGACTACATTACACCTAAAATCACCATAGAAACTGGAAAGATGGTGGACCTCCAGTACTTTGAGGTAAACTGAATGAGCATCCAAATGACAGAAAAATGTCATCTTTATTCAGAATACCCCAATATAACTCAAGGATTTTGTTAAAACCATGATATTATGGTCACTAGGGGGCAGCAGAACGTGACAACAAACTGACAGACACGCAACTCATTACCACCTTACAGAGTCCTTAAACCTGGAAATAAGTCAGTATTTTTACATTGCAGTTCCCTTGACATTTAAATGTCATCACACAGAATGTGGGGCTCATCTACTTATTTGTCCGCCTTTACGTGCAAACTTCAGCTGAAAACTGTTATTGATAACATTCTGCTGTGCATACAGGGCTACGAACTAAGCCCTGTTGGCATTTTTCTCCGGAAGCTTGTAACTAGACTTGATGAAGTACAGTGATACCAGCACCGTTATAATACTTTTCAAATTATAAATTCACAATCATAATAATGTTTTTAAGGAAAAGTGATTGCCACAGAGCTTATTTTCAGTAATCATTTGAAATCCAATTCAAAACTCCCATAGGCTTTTTTTTTTTTTGAGGGAACCAGGGCAATGCTAACTAACAGGTTAGCCTACAAAAATAGGTCATCCCTGCACCACTCTATAAAGTTGCTGTGGCTAACATTTTAGCAAACAACTGCCTTTTTTCACCTTTCAACTCTAACTAAATCAACTTCTTTGTATTCACTGAAACAATCTCCGCCAGCATCCAAACTTTTTCGGAGAAAACACAAGCAGCCAATCACACTTCTTAGCCTTAGTCTAACAAATATGACATTTACCTTTAAAAGATCTTCTATGGATAACTTTGAATAATGACATATACATTTTCACCTGCATGAAATACAGAAGACATGGGGCACCCTGAGGTCAGGCTGCAGATCATGAATTACAACCTGCATACCGGTTATTGTCATTTATATGTCAGGTAGAAATTGCCGGTCTGTTATCTGTGTGTATTTTTAGATGTTGTTAAAACCATAAAAACTTGTTCAGAGGTTCATTCAACCTCACTCAGATCAAAGACTGCTCAAAGTTGAAAGATAGTGTGTGACCTGATGTAAAACCAGTTTGATACTAATATTATTACTACATGCTTACTTTTATCTTATACTACTCAAAATGAGTCATGGATATTGGGATGTGGGTGCATATGGATATGCAATAAAAGTCTATGTGTGTTCACAAAATATTCACAAAACAGAAAATAAAGTTTCAGATATGTCACAGAATACAAATCAAGTGAAACACTAAAATATCCTGAACTGCTTTTGAGCAGTGTATGAATATGCTGCACAGGGTCTGACCCTGCAGGGCTTTGAAATGTGCATAAAATAGGAACAGCGCTTTAACTGCATATTTTCTGTGTTGTGTTGCATATGTTCAAGTATGTGTACGTTTATAAGAAAATGACCCTCCTTTTTATTTGATATGCTACTTCAGTAAACAGTTCCCTAAACGGTGCCGGCTAACTTCTGGTTTAACGCCCGGCTCATGTGAATAGAATCACTTCGTGGAGGTTCTCAGCTCTCAACTTTACATTTGTCATTGCATTCATACACACAGTGTTCAGCTCACGCTCTCATATTTAAGTTTACTGTAATTGTTTGACTACATAAATTACATTTGGCATAAATGAGCCCTTGTAGATCTTTTCCTTTGCCAGAGGTATTCTGTATCGTGGCCCTGAAGGGAGCAGCTTTTGTCAGCAAATACTCATCACAAAAATAAGTAGAAGTAAAGTTACTTTTATTCATGCAGCCAAAAAATTACTAATTTAAGAAACATCAGTAAAAGCAACACCAGTGTGATCTTCCTACCAGGACAGATTTATTAATTCCTTTTCAAGATTTAAACAAGACAAAGGTAACTTAACTGACATTCTTAAAGCATGACTGCACAACTAAAGTCACCTGGCACTGAGAGATGAGAGTCAAAGATCACACCCAGATTACTACAGTCTGCTTTAGAACAACAGACCAGCTGCCAAGTGTCATCAGAGCTACAATAGTGAGGATCAAGGTCAAGGTCAAGGTCACGTTTATTTATAGAGCACCTTATACACAACCAAGATTGACCAAAGTGCTTTACATAAATGAATAACAATAAAATCAAAGATGAAATTAAAAAGGACAAATACATTGAGGAATATATGATGTGAGATATACAAACAGAAAACAAAAACAACTTTCTTCTCATACAGGTTCGAAAGCCTGGGAGAAAAAGTGAGTTTTAAGAGAAGATTTAAAAATGTCCAAGGTCTCTGACGACCGGATATGCAGTGGCAAACTGTTCCACAGCTTAGGGGCGGCCACTGCAAAAAGATCGATCGCCTTTAGTTTTTAGCCTGCATTTAGGCACATCCAGGTATGACTCATTTGCAGACCTCAGAGCTCTGGTTGGTCTGTGAACCTGTATGAGTTCAGCTAAATACGCTGTGGCCAATCCATTTAAAATTTTAAAAACAAACATCAGGATCTTAAAATCAATTCTGAAACGGACAGGAAGCCAGTGCAGAGAGGCCAGAACTGGGGATATGTGTTCCCGTTTCTTTGTGCCTGTTAAAAGTCGAGCAGCAGCATTTTGCACGAGTTGTAGGCGTCGCAATGAGCGCTGGTCTAAACCTACGTACAACGAGTTGCAATAATCGAGTCTTGAAGAAATGAAAGCATGAATAACCTTCTCCAGGTCACTAGGAGAGAGGTAAGGTTTTACCCTGGCCAGAAGTCGCAGCTGGAAAAAGGCACTTTTGACCACATAGCCAATTTGCCTGTCAAATTTGAAATCACTGTCGAAAGTGACACCAAGGCTCTTAATGACAGAGCAGTTTTTTGAGCCCAGGGAGGCGGGCAGAGCATCAGCACAATCGCTGTCATGTTTATGACGACCAAACACAGTGACTTCTGTCTTGCTGTCATTTAGATTTAGGAAGCTGAGGCTCATCCAAGTCTTGATGTCAGTTATACAGGCAAGTAGAGTAGGATAATAGTTAATGGTTGATGTAAAGATGAAGATCCAAACAAGCTTCAACAAAATGTTCTAACCCTGGCCTCTGTTTTACAGCTGTTTGTTTTCTGACATGTTTCCCTGTTGCAGAAGGCCTATAAAGTCCTGGAGCAGCACCCTCAGGTCCTCAGCAGCAGGATCGGCATGTTTGGTCTTTCAATGGGCGCCAGCATGACCCTCAAAATGGCTGTTTACTCCCAAGTTATAAAAGTAAGGATTCTGCAGCTAAAAGTTTATGTTGCTCTTCCATCGGAGGAACTCAGAGAGAGAAGACAAGGAGACATTTTAGACGAACATGAAGCACTTTCTAGCTGACAACAACACAAATTTGCCGGCAATTTATTTAGGCCCTGCAAGTGAATCCACTGGATCTAACTGATTCTGTTAAAAAAAAAAAAAAGTTTAATTAATTACCTTTTTTCACCATGTTTTGATTGGTATCACTGATAAATGTTGCTGACTCTCTTGGCTTATGATCAGATAGTGTTTCCCCACAAAGTTTATTTTCAGACATTTCTATTTAGTATTCTGTATAGTTTTCTGTCTTGCATCACTCATTGGATCTTTGTTGTCAACAGTAAAATTCTGTTGATGTGGTCTCTCAGCTCAGGTGTGTGGTGTCATTTTGTGGGAGTCATGTGCAGCCAGTTGAGGGATCTTTGGAAGAAATGCTGGCTTTCTATCATAAGTAAGTGAATCTGCTGTTTGTTATTTTAAGATTTTTGTTTTAAAAAGATATATATATATATATGTGCGTAAAGTCAAGAAAAGAAAGATGAGAAGGCGGACACTTTGGTCAGCAGTAATTCAAGAAGAAGAAGAAGAATTTATGAAGAATGTTTTTGTCCGGTCAGAAACTCTGACAGGATTCGTGTCACCGAGGAGAACGAGGTGATCTACCGAGATCTGACTCTGCCGATCCCCTCCGACCCCTCACTCAAAGTGGATGTGAGTCCCACCAACCTTATACAGTTCATTTGAGCTGTTGTCTTTCATATTGTTCTGTCATATTTGCTTTTGACATATCAAAAAAAGCTGAAATCCTTCTGCGTTTGTCTCTGAGCAGGTGGGACGACTCAAGTGTCCTCTGTTGTTGGTCCTGGGTGACGACGATCAGAACACTCCCAGCTATGAGGCTGCAATGGACGTGAGTTTACTGACTTGATAAACATCCTGTGTGAATAACAAGTTGAAAATTATATTTTAAATTACTTCTATAATTCGAAAGATGTCTTTGAAAAACTTACAGTAGCTTTGCTCAGTAAAAACAATATTAAAGTTAAAATACATTTCCAAGTCATATCAAAAGTGTGCAATTTAAAAAAAAAGAAAGCTGACAGATATGAGATTAGTTTTTTACTTTTGTTTTCCCAGATGAAGGAAATGATGGAGCAGGCGGGGAATAACCACCTGCTCACTATCCTGTTGTATCCGAACGCTGGTCACATGATTGAACCTCCATACATGCCATATGCTCGAGGTGGAATCTATAGAACACTTGACACACATGAGAGAGGTCAGTTCACCTTCAAACTGGGAAACTGTAGATGGTGACAGAATCTGAAACTGAATGATTCGAGGTTTAGATGCCAAAATCAGGACTTTAGACCTGGGTTTTGACAGCTGTTTCTGTTTCCTGTTGTCTTTGCAGTGAAGATGATCTGGGGTGGAGAAATGGTGGCACATTCTCGGGCTCAGGAGGACGCCTGGAAGAAGACGCTGGTCTTTCTGAGGGAGAATCTGTTTGGCAGCACAAACCCTGATACAACTTAATTGTCCCACCTGTAACCAAGGCAACAGCTAATGGAGAGAGTATCAAAGGTTGATACTCCTTATATCTCCTTGATTGTTCCATCTGCAACGAAGGCAACAAATAACAATTATCGAGAATTAGAGGTTCAGGAAGTGAAAGTCTCATTAATTTTCACCAAACTATCTTACATGCTCATAGCTTTAGCTTAAAGCTAAAGATTTCCCCTTTGAGAAAACTGACGATACAATCTGCGGCTCAGATCAATTTACTTTTGAACTCTGGGTCAATATTGGAGTAATTCAGCGACATTAGGGCGGTGTTCTTACTCCAAACAACAATGATATTCACTGTGTGCCTCTTCTCCATGCCAACAATGGCAGAGGCTCATGGGTATTGTAGTATTTAGATTTGTCTGCTAAACTAATGTAGAAAACATGATTGAAGTTCAATTAAGTAAAACTACTTGGAATAACATAAACTTCTTGGTTGGTTACATCATCTGAGAGATTCTGTGTTTCTGTGCAAAGTAACATCAAGGATTTCTTTGAAAAAAAAAGAAGAAAAAATGTGTAAATGGGAATTTAGAGCGGACAAAAACACAATAAAATACTGAATGAATAAGAATGTCTCTGGGAATCCAATTTTTATGCATACGTTTAATCCTTGACCATTAAAATACAGGTCACCTATACACATCACCTTTCCTGTGTTGTCATGTTTGGTTCAGGGGCTGTGATGCAAAATGTATAATCCAGTTATGGCGGAAAGTAAAATAACCACTACGGCTGCCACATGACATTTTTGCAATGGCTCCATATCTGAAAATGTTCAGGGTTCACCTTTCACCGTTCCAGTGGCGTCGCTGGTGTAGTGACCAAAAGCCTCCCAGCTGTGTCCATCTGCTTTCTGGACCAGGATGATAAACTTCTCATCCATGAGCCCTCTGGATGGCTGGACCAACAGCTTCACAATACACTGCTTCGTGTCCATCTGGAGCTGAGCACACATAAACTGAACACACTATGAGTGGCTCCTGAAGTCAGTTTGAGTTTAGCTACAGCAGCCTGAACAGCTGACTGAGTTGTAGAAAGACGGTCGATATCAAACCAGAGTCTGGCCAAAGAGGAGCTGCTACAAGAATGTGGAGTATTAGGCAATTTAGCTGTGAGATGGGAAAACTGCCAAGCAGTCCATCATAATTACTCACGACTGAGTTGGATTGGAATGTGAGCATGTTGACGGCGCCTCGCGGATGGTGTGATTCCATCTCTGGTTATCCCTAGAAATCAACAGTTTTTGCTTTGACTGAGCACATTCTGAACAACATTACCAGAGAGGAGTAAGTGTGAAGCTCATGGCACACTGATCAAACATTCTCCAACACCAGGAAACATTACCATGTTGGCAGTTGAATGTCTTTAACGAATGAACTTACCATGATGTACTGGTGTTTAGAGACACTATTGTGTTTAAAAGGTTTAAGGATGTCTCTTTCATACTTTAGCAAGATTATGAATATATTCCAGTCTAATGATGCAATAAACTTAAGAGCACTTATTTATACCTTGAATTATGTTTAAACACTTACTGTACAAGCTGACTGAGTCTCAACACGTCATGTCCCAGGGTGTAACTAAGGCAAATGTAAGAAAGGAATTACCTAATTATCAGATAATTCCTTTCTTTGTGTCATTATGTCCCAGTATGTTGCAGTACTCATGTGTAGACAAATAAATAAAATTCATGTAAAGTGGAGTTTCTCAACTTGTCAGTCGCATCACAGATGTCTTGTTTGGACATTCAGGGGCTCTGTAGTGAACGTGATTACTAGGGATGTAACGACATCATAAACTCATGGTACAATAATATCAAAATTTGGTTGCAACAAAGTGAAAACAAGTAAAGATATTCATTTTGGGTAAAGAAAATGTTTATTCTTAATTTTAAATATTGTAATTATTGTGCCAAAACTATTTAAAGGGGAGCAATGTAGTTTTGGAGAAGAAATTCAAGCTTAGAATTGTGTCTGTTGTTGTGATACATGTGGTCCATCGATTTTTGTTCAGCTGCTTCAAAAAACACGGGATGTTAAGTTTACAAGTGTAAAGTTGAGAGGCTCCAATTTACATGAGTTTGTAAAGTATGTGGATAGGATTAGAGGTTCGAAAATTATTAAACATTTTAGATAAAGAGCTATTTCCAGCCTCAGACGGCTGTCCAACTCTTTGAGGGTTAAATTAACAGTAAAACAATATGAAGGATTTTAAGATGATGAGGAGATTCTTCTCAGATAAGAAGCAGATTCACAAACAGGAATTGTCCATACAGGATCCAGTGTGGAGTTGCTCTTTAAACACATCAGAGTAAATCTGGATTCTCGCTCACTCTATGACAGAGTGATGAAGTTTGATGTTGCTTTGGGAGGAGACTGAAGCTCCACCCAGTGAAGTGAGAATAACAAATGATGAAAGTGCCAGTTCACCAAACCTGAAGGAGACAGCTGTGAGGTCTGAATCTGTTCCCAGTCAGCTTGTACGGTAAGTGTTGAAACATAATTAAAGGTATGCACCATTAGACTGGAGTAATTCACATAGAACGACTTCAAGACTTCTTTACTTGTTTAACTCAAATTAACTTGCATTTACCTTCAGTTTTACCTGCTACAGTTAGACTCAGTACTTTGATATGATATTATTTTTTCCAGCAGTGTTGGTTTAGTTTATTTCTTGTTAATTTTGTGCAGTCACCACTGTTGATTTCTCGTGAGGACACAGCAGAGGAAGGAAAGTTGTTCACAGAACTTTATTATTCTGAGCGACCTGATACATTTATATGGAAACAGGTGTGCATAATGAGTACGACTCAGAGTTATGAGTTAGAGTTTGATGTTTAGCAGGTGAACTTGTGCCGACAAGTTAGTTCGTATTTTGATTTATATTCACACTGGGCCATGACATGTTGAGACTTCGATCCAAACCTTTCATCACTTGCACAACAAACCTTTCAACGGTGTCAGAAAGCAGAAAGCTTATCTTCTCGCTAAGACTGGGTGTAAATCATCTGTGTAGCTAATTAGCTGTTAGCAAGGCAAACTATTTATCTATCTATCTGTCTACACATGAGTACTGCAACATACTGGGTCAAAATGACTCGAAGAAAGGAATTATCTGATAGTTAACTAGGTAATTCCTGTGTTACATTTGCCTTATTTACAAGAGGGGATAGATACAGGACTTAGAGTGTGCCATAGATCTCATTTCACTTTATCAAGTTTCACCAAACTCACCAACTCACAGAACTCTGTGATTTTATTATGTTGGACTGCTTGGCAGTCAGTGTTTTCTCGTCTCACAGCTAAATTGCCTCTTCCTTTTTCTTTGATACTCCACATTGTTGTAGCAGCTCCTCTTTGGCCAGACTCTGGTTTGATGTCGACCGTCTTTCTACAACTCAGTCAGCTGTTCAGGCTGCTGTAGCTAAACTCAAACTGACTTCAGGGGCCATTCAGAGTGTGTTCAGTTTATGTGTGGTCAGTTCCAGATGGACACG
>JBBNBP010001888.1:0-17035 GCA_039737535.1 Lagodon rhomboides | reverse complement strand
GATTAAAATCAATGATATATTGACAAGCTGTAGTGGCAGAATTACCAGGAATTACTGTAAAGTACTTGGTAATTAAGTATAAGCATACTTAGGTTGTTAAGTTGTGTAGTCTTGTTACCAGGGTTAACCAGTTATTATTTTGTGCTCCATATAAGTGTATTGTGAGCTCTTTCAGGAACATACAGGTGATTTCCATTTGATAGAGAACGACATAGTACCCTTCACATCAGATATCATGTGTACATCATCCTCACCTTGAAATGTAAATTACAAATACATTAGGGTTCTTATACTGAAAGTCCTTGGCTGTGTCGTGGAAACTGGCTGCAGCGTTTATTTTGTGCAACAAGAGTTCTGAAAAGACATGCAGACCCTTCGGATATGAGATCAAGCAACTTTATTATTATTATTATTATCATCATCTGCCTATTAACAGCCTGTCTTTATGATAGATTATGGGGTACAAATGCTAAATGCTCAAGCTAAGTATTAGCTAATTCACATGTAATTACAAGCAATTCAATTTCAGCTTTTCTAAAAAATCACACTGAGATCTCAACTCCACACCTTTACATGTTGTCTACTCTCTCTCTCTGACATTTACATAATCATCTCACTTTCATTGTCAATGCTTTGTTTCAAAACTCATGTAAACACTGAGGTATTTTGGCACAGATCCACTTCAGAGACTTATCACACCGCACATCATTCCAGTTTCTTTTGGCATTCACACCAAATACGAGGTGTACACAGTCCTCTTCACCCCACTTTATTTTTCCACCACCATTATCAGGCTGATTTTCGAACCAGTACCTAGAAGGTTATTTAAGGAAGTGAGTCAGTCTGATTCTGATAACAATTATTCAAACAATCACACTCTAGTAATGTACAATAGTTGTATATGTGTCAGTATTCAAATAAAATGTTGAATATCTACTGTTTGCCTTACGTCACAGTCAGTGGAGTTCCATCTATCCATTTCCAGGTCCCCTCCTCTTCTCTGTCATTCAAACCAATCCAGTGATCTTCCTTAATGGTTTTAGAGATGAATTCCTGTTCAAGGTAAAGGCAATAAAGCCATTATTTCTAGTTAATTTTGAACAATATTAAATGTCATGGCCTCTGAATTCCATATACTGAACTGTTAAGCTATCTGATGTTTTAATACAGTGCAATGCTGCCCCCTGTGGGCACAAAGGTTGAATGTGCCCTTAATTCCCGTTTAGTTAAGTTTCACTTTCGGTTTTGGGGAGAAGGAGAGCACATGGCTGGTGCTTCAGACAATTCTCATTGGTCTTTGTGCTGTGGAAAGATTGTATTTTGTCATTGAAGCCACAGAAGGCCATATCCATAAGTTTTTATGCGTTATAAATTTGGTGAGGATTGGTTGTGTATTTCAATCGTTTTTATGTTGTACATTGTAATAATTCATCCATGTATGTATAAGAGGCAGATTTACTCAGTTGGTAACTTGTTAACCGTGTAACTCAGATATTGTTCTGATTCATGTTATTACATTCATTTTGAAGTGTTCTACTACACTTTTTCTCTGTGCATATTGATCAATGTTGTCTGTACTTACCTCAGTCATTGTGGTTATGAATTTGTTTGTATGGCTGCAGTTTGTGTGGATATTTTGTATTGCAGTTTCACAGTCGAGATATGTTCCCCAGTAAAGGTCAGAGACAACGCCACCTGTCCCGTCTGTGAGTCTTTTTTGGGCATACTTGATTGTTTGGGCTAGCTGGATAAACTACTTCAGCACGAAGAGGGAGGCCAGGAAAGCAACCAGGTTCCAACAAAACCAACTACTGATCTTCTTAAGAACTGTTCCATCCATAAGAAGCCGCATCCCTTCAACAAGTGTAGACACTTTAGAGAAAAACCTCTTGAAGAACGGAAACAGTACATCAAGGGAAATGCAATCAGTTTCCATTGCTGTGCATCCACGGCCCACATAGCCAGAAACTGTAAAGCAGAGATCATATGTACTGAGTGTGGGGGTGACAGGCATATTGCGGCTCTGCATTCCGGCCCTGCTCCCTGGAAACTTAAGCCACCTCAAGCAAATACAGATTTTGGTGGGGAGGAGGATGACACAAAGGAGGAAGTGTCACCGAGGTGCACAGAGGTATGTGGGGAAGGGATTAGCTCTCGTGCCTGCTCGAAGATATGTTTGGTAAATGTGTACCCCAACGGTAGTTGCGACGCAGCGAGGAAGATGTACGCTATCCTCGATGAGCAAAGTAACCGCTCTCTCGTGAGATCTGAGTTCTTCAACATCTTTAATGACAACAGTGTTCCGTCTCCATATACACTAAAAACATGTGCAGGCATCACTGAGACCGCCGGAAGAAGAGCATGTGGGTATACAGTCGAATCAACAGACCAGAAAATAAACCTGCAACTCCCTACCTTGGTCTAATGTGAGGAGATCCCAGACAACAGATCGGAAGTACCTACCCCTAACGCAGCTTCCCATCATAAGCACCTCAAAGCCATTGCAAGCAAGAGCCCTCCTCTAGACCCTAACACAAACATCCTGCTGCTGTTGGGTAGAGACATTCTCCGTGTCCATAAGGTGTGCAAGCAGATTAATGGTCCGCATAATGCCCCATTTGCCCAGGAATTGGACCTGGGTTGGGTGGTAATAGAGGATGTATGTCTTAGTAAAGCCCACAAGCCATCTACAGTGAGCAGCTTGAGTACATGTATTCTTGAGAGTGGCCATCCAAGCTATCTGTCTCCCTGTGAAAATCACCTTCAGGTAAAAGAAAACTTCAAACGGTCGGCTCATCAAACACTGCATCAAGTGCATCCCATCCTTAACACTTAAGACGTGGGCGACTCAGTCTTTTTGTGCACCAAGAACGATAGCAAGCTTGCTCCATCTATTGATGAGCAGAGGTTTATACAGATAATGGACAGAGAGGTTTTCAAGAACAGTACGAACAGCTGGGGGGCTCCTCTGCCCTTCCGGGCGCCTAGGAGACAGCTCCCTAATAACAGGGGATATGCTTACAAACAGCTTAAAACACTATGCAACACTCTTGAGAAAAACCCTGAAATGAAAGCACACTACTTGGACTTCATGCAGAAGATGTTGGATAATGACCATGCAGAATTGGCCCCCCTGCTGCAAGATTACCAAGAACGCTGGTATCTTCCATCATTCGGCGTGTACCACCCCAGAAAGCCCGGCAAGATCCGCATCATTTTTGATTCGAGTGCTCGTTATGATGGAGTCTCTCTAAATGATGTCCTTCTCACCGGACCAGATCTCAACAACAGCCTTCTGGGGGTGCTACTGAGATTCCAGAAGGAACAGGTTGCTGTAACAGGGGACATTGAACACATGTTCCACTGTTTCGTGGTCAAAGAGGAACACAGAAATTATTTACGTTTTTTGTGGTTCCGAAATAACGACATGAACAGCGACATCGTTTACTACCATATGAAGGTCCATGTCTTCGGCAACACTCCGTCCCCAGCGGTCGCCATTTATGGCCTGAGGAGGGCCGCCAGAGAGGAAGAAGACAGCTATGGGAGTGATGTCAGGAAATTTGTAGAGGAGGATTTCTATGTGAATGATGCATTGAAGTCTTTCGCCACAGAGGAAGAGGCTATCTCTGTTCTCCAACGTGCTTGAGCAGCCCTCGCACTCTCCAACCTTCAGTTACACAAAATAGCCTCTAACAGGACCGCTGTGATGGATGCCATCCCCACCGACGATCTTGCTAAGGATGTTCAAAATCTGGACCTGTCGAAGGATGAGCTGCCCTTGCAGCGAAGCTTAGGGGTTTGTTGGAACCTCATCACAGACATGGTCACGTTCAGAGTTCAGGTTGGCGACAAGCCATTCACACGTAGAGGTGCGCTCTTTGTAGTGAACAGTATTTTTGATCCTCTTGGGTTCATCGCACCCGTTACAGTACAAGGCAGGTTTCTTCTCAGGCAGCTGTCAACACAAGTAGGAGAATGGGACTCTCCTCTCCCTAATGATAAGAGAGCAGAATGGGAAATGGAAAGCTTCGCTCCAGCATCTGCAGGAGCAGCAGATTCCCTGATGTTATTCCCCTTTCTACTCCACCAATGCCAAGTCTACAGAGTTGATCGTCTTTGCCGATGCTTCAGTCAAGGCAATCTCAGCTGTTGTTTACTTGAAGATCACCAACCACAATGACAAGTCCGACGTGGGATTCGTCTTTGGGAAATCAAAGCTCACACCTGTAAGGGAGACTACCATACCACGCCTCGAGCTTTGTGCTGCTGTCCTTGCAGTGGATATCGCAGAGTTTGTAGTGAGTGAGCTGCATCTGAAGATTGACACTGTCACATTTTTCACAGACAGCAGGATCGTTTTGGGTGCATACACCCAATATACGTTCCATCCGAGCAGAACCCTGCAGACCATGGGTCAAGATCAGTTGCAGCTGCTTTTCGTGCGAACACGACTTGGTTGACGGGGCCACCTTTCCTGTCAAAGCAACAGACGCAGAGATATGTCCTGTGGCGTCAGTGCACACCACTCAAGCTTTGAAAGGTCAGTTGGGAGTAAGGCACTTTGACCGTTTCTCCAGTTTGCAATCACTTGTTATAGCAGTTGCACATCTGAAGCACATTGGCCATTCCTTTGCCCATCGAACTGATGAGAATAGCTGTAAAGGGTAGCATCTATGTCAGAAAGGCTCTACCGTGGAGGGACAGGAAAACGCTAAGAGGCTCGTTATCAAGAATGTCCAGCATGAAGTTTACACTGAGGAGATTCGAGTAGGAGGACGCATATCTTGTTCTCAGTTGACCTTAAGTGAGGTAAACCCCCTTATCATTCCTGGTCACCACTACCTTGCCACATTGATCATAAGGCACCATCATGAGATGGTCAAGCATCAAGGTAGACACCTCACAGAAGGTGCAATCCGCACCGATGGGTTGTGGTTGGTTGGAGGGAAGAAACGCATCCTGAGCTTCCTCTTTAAATGTGTCATTTGCAGGAAACTTCGGGGTAAGATGGGTCAACAGCAGATGTCAGATCTGCCAGCTGAAAAGCTGCAGGCAGCACCCCCTTTTACTTACGTTGGGCTTGACATCTTTGCACTGTGGGAAGTGTCTGCAAGGCGCACTAGAGGTGGTCATGCCAACAGCAAGAGGTGGGCGGTGCTGTTCACATGTATGTGTGTGAGAGCAGTGCAAATTGAAGTCGTTGAGTCCATGACCAGCTCCAGCTTTATCAATGCACTCAGGGGATTCTTCTCCCTTCGAGGTGCACCAAAACAGATCACGTCAGATCAGGGTACTAATTTCATCGGTGCCTGTGAAGAGTTGAAGATGCCTATGGCTGTAGTGACGAAAACATTCCCAAGTGCAGATGGACTCATAAGGAAGGTGGAAGTCAGAGTCATCCGTCAAGGTACAGCCAAGGTTTTCTCCAGACCTGTCACCGAACTCATCCCCCTTCTATCCCCATCATGCTGAGATGGCATTAAGAGTTGTGACGCCCCTATGGACGCCAGGTTGTCGGCAACTGTTAAGCTATCTGATGTTTTAATACAGTGCAATGCTGCCCCCTGTGGGTGCAAAGGTTGAATGTGGCCTTAATTCCCATTTAGTTAAGTTTCACTTTCGGTTTTGGGGAGAAGGACAGCACATGGCTGGTGCTTCAGACGATTCTCAAGATTTTATTTTGTCATTGAAGTCACAGAAGGCCATATCCTTAAGTTTTTATGCTTTATAAATTTTGTGAGGATTGGTTGTGTATTACAATTGTTTTTATGTTGTACATTGTAATAATTCATCCATGTATGTATAAGAGGCAGATTTACTCAGTTGTTAACTTGTTAACCATGTAGCTCAGATATTGTTCTGATTCATGCTATTACATTCATTTTGAAGTGTTCTACTACACTTTTTCTCTGTTTGTGCATATTGATCAATGTTGTCTGTACTTACCTCAGTCATTGTGATTATGATTCCGTTTGTATGGCTGCATTTTAAAAACCTGTATTTGTGGATATTTTGTATTGCAGTTTCACAGTCGAGATATGTTCCTCAGTAAAGGTCAGAGACAACGCCACCTGTCCGGTCTGTGAGTCTTTTTTGGGCATACTTGATTGTTTGGGCTAGCTGGATGAACTACTTCAGCACGAAGAGGGAGGCCAGCATATTAAATTTAATAGGGATTAATCTGAATAATACAATAACATTCACTTCAAACTTTAATGAGCACAACAGGATATAATAAAAATTGTAACTGTAACTTGGTTTTCTCTAAAAGGTGATGTCAGACAGACAATCATTTAATTGATAATTCACATTTGAATTGTAAGTGTTTACATGTCTTAGAAAGTCGATTGCTAACAAGTGTCCAAATGAGACCAAAGATATAAACTTCATCACATCGAACATGGAGACACGTCTACTCACTAGTCCGTCTTTAGTTACAAACTATTCCAACTCTCACTTTACAAGTTGTACATTGATCAATTTATAGTAACGTGTGTATAATAGAGTGTCGTAAGATGCTTAGTGTTGGTTACGTACTGTTCCCCTCACTCTCCTTCTTTCCAGTAATCATAGAGAGATTAAACATTTTGTTGTTATCCCTTCACCTCACTCCTCAGTTTTCTTAGGTCTCCTGTGGCTTAAGATCCACAACCCCCATATTGATTGGTCAGCCTCAAGAAAAGTGACCTGGAGTATACTTTGTCATTCCCATGCCTTCACTCTGCTGCCCCCTCCTGCTACCGCTCCACCCCTGAACACATTGACCTTTCCTCTGTTCCCTCCAACTATCACGGACTTAGCGACATATTTAGCAAGGGCCTTGCACTCCGTTCCCACAGACCCTATCACTGTTCAATCGACCTACTTGCTGGTGCTACTCTTCCTACAAGCTGTCTCTACAACCTTACCCGCCCTGAACAAGATGCAATGGAGACCTATATCAACGACTCACTTACAGCCGGACTCATTCGCCCCTCTTCTTTTTCGTTGTGGCTCAAAGAAGATGGATCTTTAAGGCCATGCACCGACTACAGAGGTGTTAATGACACAACAGTCAAAAACAAATACCCTCTCCCTCTCATCAACTCAGCATTTGAACCTCTTCACCAGGCCGCCGTCCTGGGCAATGCTTATCACCTGGTGTGGATACGAGAAGGAAAGGAGTGGAAGACAGGGGTTTAACACTCCTCTCGGCCATTTAGAGTACCAAGTCATGCCTTTTGGTCCCACCAATGCCCCTGTAGTCTTCCAGGCCTAGGTCAACAATGTTCTCCGGGACAACCAGTTAGCGATCATTTATTTAGATAATATTCTCATCTTCTCCCAGAGTCAGGAGGAGCACATTCAGCGTGTCCATTTGGTTCTCCAGAGGCTTCTGAAGAACAAATTTCACTTGAAATTCACACGTCGCCCTCGCCCTCCAAGAATGGAAATATTGGCTGGAGGGAGCTGCCTATCTTTTCCTCATGTCGACTATCTGTGTTTTGTCAAGCGGCTGAACTCCTGCCAGGTTTGCTGGGCTTTGTTTCTAATTAATGTTTTTGTGATCTCTCTGTCTTTCAATAATTTGTTCCCTTACTTTTTGGGGGGGCAAAAACTGAGGTGCACATAAGATATATTGGAAGGTAAGAGGCCATGTAGGAGTCAATTTTATTTACAAGTCACAAATTTGTCTCAGAGGACTTTACAATCTATCTAGGCTCTAAAAGTAAAAAAAACTCCACACTACCTGTTTTTCTTCAGTGTCAATGATCACCAGCTCTGCTCCTCTGTCACTGCAGTCTTGTCTGCCTTTTTCCCAAGAATCAGTCTCAGTGGAGAAGAGATAGCAGGTAAAATTGAACATCTTCCATCCTGCAGGACAAGTTCTCTCTGGAAAAGCATCAAACAAAGTGACATTAAAGATCAGACAACGTCCATGTTGTTCAGCTTGGGAGGTTGTGAATTAAATGCATGTTCTTTGGATGAAGATGTTGTAGACTGATGTGCTAATTGATATTATTCATACGGTGGACAATGAATCAAAAGAGGACTTCAACCAGAATGGAACAAAATTACGCTTACTAAAGTATCTTTAAATGACAATAATGTTTTGAATGGAGTCTATTGATCTCTTCTCAAGATTTGCACATTGTTAAATCATTAAGATGTGTTGAAGAGTTGATCCAACCTCTTTCCCTGTTTGAACTGTGACAACGTTGTTTGTTCATTCAAACAAAGCTGTTTTTTCCTTTCTAAAAACCAAACCTTAACTACGAATGGAGGGCCAAACAACTGTTGTGTTTTACTATTAATAAGGCTGGAAAATAACACGTTCATTTCGATTGATTAATATCAGTTAAAAAATTACCTGTTAAAAATCTAATGCAGATGAATCATGCTCTATGATGTCCCTTGACATTACATCACTGAGGTTAACAGCAGCTTTGTAAACATAATGGAGGCAGATAACCAACTGTTGCTGAGCAGACTGAATGGAGAAGTCCCACTCCAGCCAGTGTGTGAGGGTTCTGTGTTTTTTGTGTGTCTTTGCCATGTCTGTTTTCCCCGCCTCCTTGTTCTTCCCCCTCTGCAGGGCTGAGCTAACAAGGCACACCTGCAGCCACTCATTCAACACTACCTCCATAAAGCCTCCGGTCTTCACCCTACTCCCCTGCCAGATAATTCCGTCTCGTCGGCAGAGCTGAATGTGTTTCGTTTCTGAGAATCTTTGCTGCCTAGTTTTTTGCCAACTAAATATTAACATGTTCTTGTCCTTGTGTGTTTTGTTTAGTTCCATGTGACTCGCTGCCTAGTGCCTGAGTTCATGTTTTCGCCCCGTTCGTGTGTGCCTTTCTGCCTCTGGAGTTTCCTGGCCTGCCTTGCCAGACATCTTTAAGAACTTTTGTTTGGATAAACTTTTTGTGCACCTACATGCCTGTTCAGTCTCTGCTTTGGGGTCCAATTCTCATAGGCCGTAACAGTGTTTCTAGCTGTTAACATTCTTTACAAATCAAGGACGGTTTGTGGTTGATATCAGACGTTCTACCATCGCTACCAGATGCTGTTGTTTCTGTACAATTAACATCATTAGCATGGATATTAGCGTGGCTATTAATACCAAACCATAATAGAGTGGGGCTACATTAGAATTTGTTGAAGGTGTTGGGTCGACAGGCTTGTCGTAGTCAACATTTGCATAGATCTCCTCCATCGCTCAAAAGGTAACAGCTCTCTCCTAAACGGTCAGCTCATGTATATGATGATGGTGGTTTCAGCTTCTCTCACAGTTTTTAGGAAGTCACAAGTTTTTAAAGGTGATGAAAATAGCTTGCAGAGCAAACATCCACCACAAACTCAATATCTTTAAGTTCCACATTTGTGTTGTTAAATGAAGATGTACAAATTTCTAAAACCTTGAAATGGTTGTATTATATATTGATTTCATTTCAGGAGGAATTAATGGACTATTTTATGTTGGCTCGCTGACTTTAAACTACCTCAAAACAAGAGTGAAGAATTGTGTGGGGAACCACCAGAACCCAACTTTATATTACACACGTGAGCTTTATATTTTATTTCTTAACTTTGAAATGCAAAGAAGTGGCCTCACGTTAATTTAAAAGACATTTGAAGACGATTGTTCATTCGGATGTTTATTCCATGTATATAGCAGCTAAAGTTAGAAAATAAAACTTGTATTTTAATTTGGCAAACCTTCTATTTTTTTTTTATCAAGAGGCCTGCATTCAAGAAATTGTCACAGCAAATGTCCGCTTTAATTTATGTCTTAACTTTTTGTGTAATGTCCTGTCAACTGTTTCTGTTTGCACATTTCATTTCAAGAATAATTTGCCTGCCGAATGATATCGAAGAAGATGACAATATACTGTATTGTCCCCCTGGTGAAATTTGACCTGGAATTGAACGTTGTGCACATAAATGCCTCAAACCGACCAATATTCCTGCTGCAAAGTCTGCCTCTTCATGACACTACTGGAACAAAAATAGACATTTAGACTGTATATGCTATAAAGAATAGACTACTACAGGAATGAACACATTTGAAAAGTTTAGTATGGATAATAATACCAAACCACAAGGGAGTGGGGCAACATTATTTGCACTGAAATATTTTAAATGCTTATGGCACATATTGGCATATGTGAATGATTTTGATTAATTAATCACAAAGCTTGTCATTTATTTCTTTTTTTAAATTGCTTGACAGCACTAAGTATTGAGACCATTTCAAAGTCTGATCTAAATTGTTTTCTCTCTTGTGTTTATGACACAAGGTGGAAAAATGTTTTGTTCACTTGCCTCTCAGGTCTTGCGTAGAAGCAATACTTTTGTGTTCCCTCAAGATACTTTCATTAGTATTTCCAACTCAGTAAACTCAAAAAGTAAGGCAATAAGGAAAGATCCTCAGAGAGTGGAAATATTGCAAATTGGATTCCACCCTAAAAAAGGTTAATACATTGCATTTTTATAGCGCTTTTCAATGACCCAAAGATGCTTACAGAGAAACGCCGGTTATGGGTAGGGGAGGTCATAGGCTTGGCAGAAGAGATATGTTTTCAGATGGGACTTGAATGTGGGGAGAGAGGGTGAGTTGCGGACAGGTTGGGGAAGAGAGTTCCAGAGTCGGGGTGCTGTACGTGAGAAGGCTCTGTCGCTGAAGGATTTGAGTTTGGACGTGGGTGTTGACAGTGAGAGAGTGGAAGAGGATCGGAGGGCACGGGTGGGGTGGTGGGGGATTAGGAGGTCAGACAGGTAAGGGGGAGCCAGGTGGTGGAGGGCTTTGAAGGTGAGGAGGAGTATCTTGAAGCTGATGCGCTGTTTAATGGGGAGCCAGTGGAGAGAGTGGAGAACGGGAGTGATATGTTCGCGGGACCGGGTGTGGGTAAGGAGGCGAGCAGCAGAGTTTTGAACCAGTTGGAGTCTATGGAGGGAACGGGAAGTGATGCCGGTGAGGAGGGAGTTGCAGTAGTCGAGACGGGAGGAGATGAAGGCGTGGATGAGGGATTCGGCAGCAGGGGGAGAGAGGCAGTGTCTAATTTTTGCGATGCGGTGGAGGTGTAAGTAGGAGGTCTTGATGATGGAGCTGACGTGAGGATTAAAGGAGAGGGTGGGGTCCAGGATAACACCAAGATTGCGTGCCAGGGGGGAGGGAGTGATGGTCGAGGAGTCGATGGTGAGTGAGACGGGTCTGGTATTGTTGAGGGTGGATTTGGTGCCTATGAGGAGGAGCTCTGTTTTGTCACTGTTGAGTTCGAGGAAGTTGTGTGTCAGCCATGATTTTATTGTAGAGATGCAGGTTTCGATGTGGGTGAGGGGAGGGTTTTGGGTGGGTTTGGTGCTGATGTAGATCTGAGTGTCATCGGCGTAACAGTGGAAGTCCAGGTTGAGTTGGCGGATGATTTGACCAAGGGGGAAGAGGTAGCAGATGAAGAGGAGGGGTCCGAGGACTGAGCCTTGAGGGACCCCCTGCTTGACTGGAGAGAGGGAGGAAGTGTGGCCGGAGAGGGAGAAGAACTGTTGCCTGTTGGTGAGGTACGAAGTGAGCCAGTCGAGTGCAGTGCCCTCAACACCCTGATGGCGCAGCCTTTGAAGGAGGATGGAGTGGTTCACAGTGTCAAAGGCTGCGCTGAGGTCTAGAAGTAACAGGATGTTGAGGGCACCGGAGTCTGCAGAGGTGAGGAGATCGTTGATGACTTTGACCAGGGCGGTTTCGGTGCTGTGAAGTGGGCGGAATCCAGACTGAAGGGGTTCATAGAGATTGTTGGATTGGAGATGGGTGTGGAGTTGGGCGGCGACGATACGTTCGAGGGTTTTGGAGAGGAACGGGAGGTTGGAGATAGGGCGGTAGTTAGAGAGGTTGGCTGGGTCCAGGGTGGGCTTTTTGAGGATAGGGGTGATGGAGGCGAGTTTGTAGACTGTGGGGAAGTGACCAAGGGACAAAGACTGGTTGAAGAGGGTGGTGAGGTGAGGGAGGAGGACAGGGCGGCAACTTTGCAAGGTTGCACTTTAATTAGACGGTTCACAACTTTATGGGGAAGTGAAAGTCTTTCAAGTGTGGAACTGAGGAACGATCCTGTCACAGAGTCAGTGGCCACACTGAAGACATAGCATTAAAAAAAAAGTATAATATGGAAACTATTAAGATATCCAAGTAAATAAGGTGCCTTAACGTAAATATATTCCTGTTTGAATGAATTGAAAGAATGAATAAAGTTTCTGGTACAAGGTAAACTGGCCATGAATATAATTTACAGAACTGAAGAGATAGAAGTGTCTCATCAGCACATTCTCTGTATACTGGTGTTCTATAAATGAGGCTGTGGCAGCTCATGTCCTTCATGTTGAGAGACAGCTGTGCAGAACCCACACAGGCAGGCGAGAACTCACTCTGTTTGGACAAACTCTTAAGTCTGTCCAGCTCTTTGGACACTGAAGTGAGGTTGTCTCTCAGCAGGTCTCTCTCTTCAGACACAGACGACAGCTTGTCATTACTGGCCTGGAGACGCTCCGTCAGGTTGGCTTTGATAGTGGAGTGTTCTGCAGCTAAATCCCGGTCTGAAATAAAATCAAGATTCACTCATGCATTGATACCAATACTGACTAAAGGTTCTATATTTGAGTCAAATCATCCTAATTTGTCCTAAGACTGAGGAAGATGTTTATTCTGCTCACGCAGTCTATGAAATATCAACCTAAAGGCTGAAATGAACCTGAAATCCAAACAGTGTTGGACAGTCTTTATAATAATTTCCTCTGATGTTTCCCAGCAAATATTTAAATACTGAACAACCTGCACCTGAATTCAAACATGGTTCAGCTCTTGATCATCCACAGATGTTCATCTATGTCATTTTGCTGCACTAGCTGCTTGAATATATCCCTTTTTACCATGGCTGTAAAATCATATTGATAAAGACACGTGCCTCTTTCAGAGCAGAATAATGCTCCTGAAATCACAAGTTCAACCTGATATTGACTTATGAAAAGCAGACTCACAGGTGACACCGAGGCTGATGAGTCCAACCAGCAGGACAACACTGAGCAGCCCCAGACAGAGAACCACGGCTCCATGAAGCCTCCTCCCTGAGCTCCTGGGACCTGAACACAGAGAAGACATATCATGATCATAACCAATGATAATATACAACATCAATATGCACAACCCATCTGTGTGAGTGAACATTCTTACCTGTCTGATTTGTTGAAGGTGTTGGGTCGACAGGCTTGTTGTAGTCAACATTTGCATAGATCTCCTCCATCGCTCAAAAGGTAACCAGCTCTCTCCTAAACGGTCAGCTCATGTATATGATGATGGTGGTTTCAGCTTCTCTCACGGTTTCCAGGAAGTCACAAGTTTTCAAAGGTGATTAAAATAGTTTGCACAGCAAACATCCACCAGCTACTCAATATCTTAAGTGCTACATCTGTGTAATGGCACATGAACATGTCCAAATAAGTCTGAGGTCCTTTTTAAGTGACACTTTCTCAAAGCTTGATATAGTTGCATTATATTGATTCAATTTCAGGAGGAATTAATGGACTATTTCATGTTGGATGGCCGACTTTAAACTGCCTCAAAGCAGGAGTGAATAAATATGTGGGGAACCACCAGAACCCAACTTTATATTACGCACGTGAGCTTCATATTTTTTTCTTAATAATAAAAATAAATACAAAGACACTTTACAGGTTAAAAGCACAAATATAATATATCCTCTATTTCTTAACTTTGAAATGCAAAGAAGTGGCCTCACGTTCATTTAAAGGGCTGTGTTCAATTCATTCGGATGTTTATTCCATGTATATAGCTGCTAAAGTTAGAAAACAAAACCATGAACTGCTTTTATTTTAATTTGGTAAACCTTCTATTTTTTCATTTTTTTAACAAGTGGACTGCATTCAAGAAATTGTTGCAGTGAATATCCACTTTAATTAATTTCTTAATTTTGTGTGTAATGTCCTGTCAACTGTTTCTGTTGTTATTTGCACATTTAATTTCAAGACCAATTTGCCTTCTGAATAATGTCGACAACAAAGACGACAATATACTCTATTGTACCCCTGGCAAAATTTGTCTTGGACTAAAATGCTTCGCAGATAAATGCCTCGAACTGACCAATATTCCTGCTGCAAAGTCGGCTTCGTCATGACACTGGTATAAAAATAAACATTTAGACTTCAGACTACAGGAATTAATGCATTTAAATAAAATGTATTTAGGAACTAATTTATGACATCTGAGATTTAAACTATTTGTTACAACCCAGCTCGGTGGGAAAAGGGAAGCACATAAAACCAGATGTATTTGGTATCTTAATTGTTTTATTGTTCGTAGGTGCACAGTTAAATTGAGGCAGCACTACAGCCGTGGACCGGGAGGGAGCTGCCAAAAGGAAAAAAAGGAAAACTAAACCTAAATATTCAATAGTTTCTCTCAATACAACCAAATACAGAAACCCCTCAGCTCGGTAACCTAAACAAAAGTACAAGGGCAGCCTCCCCCTAAGCCTAGTGCCATTTAACAATGAGTCATCCTCACGTGTAGTGTATACAGAGTCAGTTATTGAAGCTGTACCCTGGCCCACAGACCGAGTGCCCCTCCATGAGGCACAGCACACGAACTCACGACAGGTTTCACAAAGAATGAATGCTCTGAGAGAGAGAGACAGGTGCAGATCCCCCTTTTATAGACTCCACCCCCAGCGCAGCACGGTGATTGGTCGGCCTCATCAGTCAGGAGGAACACAGAGCTGAAGAGGCCAGAGGCCAGCGGCTGTAACACCCCTCCCCTTAAGACACTAACAGAACAATCACATATACATAATAATCAAATACTGTTAACCACCACCTACCACGCTCTCGATAGAGTGTCGGACACCACATTTTCAGAAGTTTTAACCTGAAGTGACCGACAGACAGACGAGTCGAACCGACAGACAGACGAGTCGACAAACAGACGAGTCGACAGACAAACGAGTCGAACAAACAGATGAGTCGACAGACAAACGAGTCGAACCGACAGACAGACGAGTCGACAAGCAGACGAGTCGACAGGGAACAAGCGGTATCCCGCAAAATGCACATGGCACACTGATTAGCAGGGTCATCGGTTAAGGACACAGGTCCATCAAATGTAAAAGGTTTTAAAACACTCATCTACTCTCAGACTTCAGTCTCCCGAAACGTAGGCACTAACCCAATATGCTTACCGATGTCAAACGCGGCTGGTGATCAGACAGTGGAAGTGGGATGTGAGGTCACGGGGAAGTTGCGATAGTTCCCGTTTGGACTCCAGCCCAAGTTGTCGGAGCCGCACAGCCTTGTCTGCCTCCACCTCCAGCTTTTTGATTTCTAATCGGAGGTGTGCCTCCACCTGTCCTGCCAAAAAGTGATTGTCTGCCAGAATCTGATTACAGGTGAAAACTGATTGAAAACTGCAAAACACATCCAAACATGGGAAGCAAATGCTATTTAGTATAGTGCCCAGATCAGATAAAAACAATGCAGAGTCACGAGGATCATTGCAAAAGTTATCATATCTTTATTGAAAACCCACCAATAAATCACATTCATTATAGTCTAATTTCCGAAGACAGGGCTAAACAAAGTCATCAGACATACCAAGCACAGACACGTATATCACGTAATTGCCATGTCTGATTTCGCTACAAACTACACTTCTTTTGGTCACAGATGTAATAATTAGCCTACGTAACAACAAACGTTAAACTTTCGAAGACACATGCCTTTGCTATGATTACATTGTAATACAGTTGTGTGTATCAGCATATTATGACCGGTTAATCTAGAGAAAAGCAGACGTTTTTGCACTACCGCTCAACGGGCTGCTGTGCGCGCTCCCGCGGCCTGTAATCAGATTCTGGCAAACAATCACTTTTTGGCACGACAGGCCAGAGGCCAGCGGCCGCAATATTTTAGATCACAACACCTTGTGTTGCATGACCCGCTCTACTCTGCCTCTGATTGACTACATCCTGCCTGTTAAGTAATGCGCATGTGCAACTCTGTGTCTCAAGACACAGTGTGTAAAGGGATGCTGCAGTGATGCACCACCATGAGAAAAATAATGTGTTTTTTGAAAATTAAAATATGTAAACCTATTCTATTAGGACGTCTTCTGCCTGGCAAGGAAGATAAAACTGAAGTTTCATTCAATATTATATAACATGCAAACAACATGGCCACCATGAGGTTTAGAGATTCCCTGCAGACATGGTTTATGAAGTAGGCTATATACAGTAAAACACTGTACTTTGACTTCTAGTGAGTTTGTGATGTGGTCGTTTTGCTGCTGCCGACTCCCTGCAGAGTCAAGAGCCAAAGACTTCTGATAAGACTCATTATCACATATCTTCTGCTGTAATACTTTTTCTTTATTTTGTCCACCAGTCTCTCTTGAGTAAAATGAACTTTTTGTAATTTCTTTGTAAACATGTATCTCATCTGATCACAATCAACTAAGGACACAGATCAAACTGTCAGCAGCTCATTATAAACATGTGAAGTTGATATCTTGTGAAAATAAAAGAGAAGTGGTATAGCAGCCTGATCTTTCAACAACAGTTTTTTTCAGTTCCTTGATTTTAGTCTTGTCAAAGCACACTCGGTCCACACAGCATTTTCCAGGTATTCATCTTGGTTTTCTCTAGAATGGTTGAAGGAATGTGTGTGCTGGCTATTCCAGCGCAGCACAACACACATCTTAAGATTCTGTGATAACAGACCAACCATCGCAGGTGCTCGTTATATGCTGGAGCAGCTGTGGCTCAGGACACAGAGCAGTCGGCCATTAATTGGAGGGTTGGTGGTTTACGTGCACTCAGTAAACCGCGTTAGAGATGGTTAGTCAGTAATCTGATGACACACATACGTGCCTCAGGTCAGTCATCAGATTCCACCATTACTCTGACCTTATTTGGTAAGACTGCTGACTGACTTGAACAGTAGTAATGATGCACAACACTTAGACTTATTTAGCCTTCTGGAGGCTAATGTATCAGTTTCAGTC
>JBBNBP010001882.1:0-11475 GCA_039737535.1 Lagodon rhomboides | reverse complement strand
ATGTCTTATACATATCGTATCAACATTTCTACAGTACATGTTGTATCACGTTCAGATTTCATGTATATGAGCTGACTGTCATGTCAGGAGGAGGGGACGGTTGTGGCGAGCCAGCCAGGAGATTATGTTGGCGTGCCAGCCAGGAAAGATGGTTGACAAGCCAGAGATAACTGTCAAAACTGCATTTCAACATTTGTAAGCATCAAACCACTGGATATTTTTGACAAGCACCGGGACATTTTCCAGATGAATTTATGGCGACAGAACCAGGTAAGACGAAACATGATATTTTTCTGTTGTCAAAACATATATGAAAATTGAACATAAAGAATTGTGAAACATTCAACATTTTTCAGTTTACAGAAACTTTATCTGTTATATAAGTGGCAGATCTAATAGTCTGTTATCAAATGTCATTGACTAGAAACTGAGGTCACAGAAGAAGCTTTAGTTTTTAGAGAGCTCAAAGGATTTTTAAATGTTTTCTGCTCAGCTGAAAGACACTTTGAGGCGTTTGGAAACATTTTCATGATTTTCTTATCGCAGTGACTTGAATTAAAAACAATTTAAAGCATGTGTCCTCTGATTGTCTACACCAACATGAGACCAATCCAAAGGTTTGTGTTGCCTCTGAAGAACTAAAAGCTTTCTTGTTCAGTCAAGGTTGCACAGCAAAGCCGATACGAACACCGAAGAGAAAGACAGCATCTAAGCCTCCTTCGCAGAAACAGATATCTTTACGTAACGTATGGATGGAGCATATACTTTGTAAACCGAACGGTTCAGGGGATGTACGAAACAGAATATTCTACCACAATGGAGGCAGGATGTGAAACCTGAATCCTGAGCTGAAAATAATCCATTAGTGAAGGTTGTTCTTTCAATCCATCTGTGAAAAAAAAAAAGCTTTCTGCACACCCCCAGACTCCCAACCCCATGCACCTGGGCATTTAAACACACACACAAACACACACTGCGCAGACACACAGGCACACACACACACACTTACACACACCTCCAGGAACGCTTTGCTTGAATCTGACATCCGTGTATTGATGTCCGCCCACCACCCCCTTCTGTCCTTTCTGTATCCGTGTGTGATGGAGACTGTAGTGTGTGTGTATGTGTGTGTGTGTGAGCAGCATGTGTAGTACACTCTGAATGTGTGTGTGTGTGCATGTGAGTGTGTGTGTGCATGCCACTCACGCAGCAGATACTCTGCAGCATCTTGGTCGTAGTCTGCGTCGTCGGGGAAATGGTTGATCTGGGAACACACACCTCGCTTCAAGCCTGTGAAATAACAACGAGGAAGAAGAGGAGAGAGTGAGTTCGACGGTGGAGAAGAGTCGAGGTCACGAGGAAGAGGGACTGAAATGCAGAAATGGTGAGAAGAGTGGTGAGAGCGATGAACAGTGTTAGGCATAGAGGGAGAAGAACTACTGGTTATGTAAAAAAAAGGTGAGATGGGAGAGAAGAACAGGAGTGATAGGACATGGAGGACGAGAAGGAAGTGAGGGGTGAACAAGATAACCGATGTTGAACCTGGCATGTCATACGACACATGTCAAATGCTGCCCCTCGACAGGAAGACCACACACTGAGTCGGACAACGTAATCCCACATCCCTTTATCATACGATACCAAACCCTGACCGAACAACAAGCATCTCCATCAGCGTTACTCTCCACAAACAACACAGTGACAGGGAGAGACGTGGAGAGGAAGTCAAACTGCCACAGGAAGATTTAACAATCAGGCTGCAAGTTTATTCATCCATTTGATTTCAAAATGTAAAAAGGTACAAGTGAAAAAGCTTGTGAATATTCTCATTCATCCAGGTCATAGTTATCTCAAGGAAATTGAATCGAATGCAACTGGATTTGGTTTTTGTCTTGAAGACGTTTCACCTCTCATCCGAGAGGCTTTATCAGTTCCTGCTCGCTTGACTAGGCTGGGACTAGTCCAACTAGCCGGTGTGGAGGTCCACAACTGTCGTTACAACACAATAGAGCACTAACGAAGTCGAAACCAACTTTCCACCATCCCCAACGACCATACTAACGACTGTCGTTGGCAATAATGGAGCACATACGACCCATAGACATCAGTGGCCTTGTGACCGCCTCCTGAGAGGTTAAATAGCTGGACCTCCACACCGGCTAGTTGGACTAGTCCCAGCCTAGTCAAGGGAGCAGAACTGATGAAGCCTCTCGGATGAGAGGTGAAACGTCTTCAAGACAAAAACCAAATCCAGTTGCTTTCGATTCAATTTCCTTGAGATACAAGTGAAAAGCAAGCGATAAGCTGGTAAATAACGTCAGTACATGAAGTACAAACCAGGACAATCATGTGAGGTGTCACAACATGGCTTGTTAACGACCGCCGTTGCTTACTGGCGGGATTGGACATAGAAAATAATGGGGGCAAATGTTTTGTAGAACAGTGTACAACCACAGCGACTCTCTGAGGTTGGTGCTTCCACTTAAATGCTAAACTCAGCGTGCTAACATGCTTGAAATGACAACGTAAACAGTCTTATGTTCAGCAGGAATAATGTGTACTAGGTTTAGTATCTTAATTTTGCAAAACAGCGTGCTAAAAATGAAGAATTTGTGCAGCTCAGGCTGATGGGAGTGCAGTTTTTCAGGTATTTGTGCAGAAAAAATGCGTACAACTTCCACCTGATGAATTAAAGTTATTCATTTAATACCCCAAAGTAAATTGCATTCCTTTTTAAATGATCATGATGGTGATGATGGAAGTGACTGGATAATCATTTGAATTTATTCCAGACTGACACAGCCGAGTACGGAGTCAAGTCAACAACAATCTGTAATTTCATCTCTTCATCTCAGATGCCACGTTGTCTTCCTCCCCTCCTCTATACGAGGCTGGACAGTATGTCGGCTTTTTGATCCTCCGCCATCTTCCATTACTGGACCCTCTGAAAGCTTCGGCTCTGCTGCAGCAGCCTGCTTCTGTTTTTTTTTTTTTTTTCTGTCTTGTAAATCAAAACAGAAAACTGCATCTGAGCGCTTACATTTCTTATTGAGAGGGAATATTTGTTTACCTCGACAGCTATTTGTGCATTTCACGGACAAAATAGACATCAAGCGGGAAGAAAGATCCCATGTTTCTCTTGTGATGAAATGAAAGACATTAAAAAGAACATGAAGAGGACACTTCAGGCTCCCACACGCGTGCAAACAGAAGTCAGGGCGAGGCAACCTGCAGCGAAATCAGATCTGTTAAAGACAAACTATCACATCTCGACTGGAGCGAGGCAGAATTATTCATCAGGACTGAGACTGGATTAAAGCAGCAGACAGCAGATCAGGATTAAAGTCTAACAACTTGGATAATTCCTAAAAAAAAGCAGCCAGGTGACAACAATAGTCAATATCGTGTAACATCGAAACAACAAGAGGTCTTTTCATAAGGAACAAGAAGCAAAACTAACCGTTAAACGTGATGAAGTCACTCTGGATGAACAAATTTCCTCCCATGTCAGATTCTTGATGCTGTTCTCTTATTTATCATAATTATACTAACGCCTCAGAATGCATGTGGTAATTCACTGCCGTTAAAATGCAGCATATCACACCTTTAACTAAAACACAAGAACCTTGATAACAAACAGTTCTGAAAAACCTGAGTGTTTATTACGTATACGTATCTGTGTCCTCTCCTGTCAAACCTGCCGTCAGCTGCAGGGAAGCGGGAAAAAAAACAACAACAACTACTTAATCAGCCACAGAATGAGTCACCACTCATATATCTGAGCTGCGGGGCATCATGTTGAGCTTTATGTTCAATGTGTATGAGTGTATATATATATGTAAGTGTGTTTGTGCATGAAGGTAAAAGAACAAAATGAAAAAACAGATCTATAAATCCTCTTATCTGAACGTTGCAATGATGCCAAGACGCACCACAAACGTGTCTTTGTCGTTATCCGGTTGACAGCATGTTGTGACATCATAACACATTATAAACGTAGCTAGCTAAAGTGCAGATATGTTTCCTATCTGCATGGAGCTGAAGGTGTTTCTAGACATCGAGCTACATCTGCTGCTCTGTACGATGGTCTGGTTTGGGAGAAAGCGGGTCGAGTCTCGAAAACTCCGTCGAGAGGTGAGTCTGTGCTGGAGGACGACAGTGGGAACATGAGTCGGGGTTTTAGAGGCGAGTTCGGAGCCTCCAGCAAGAATTTCTTTCAAAAAAAGTCACGGTTGAATATTTTAGCTGATTCTGAAAATCTACATGAGGCAGCTCACCTCGAGAGACTTCTCTGTTCGCAAAGACTTGTGTTTCTAGTTACAAAAAGGATTTTAGTATTGAACAAAAAGGTCAGTCTCTGTTGGAATCAGTTCCGTAAATGTAGTCAGCCGAAAGCACTTTCAGTGGACGTATCTTTGATGGTGGTAGTTGCCCCGAAGGATTAACCCGCCAGCTGAAGAGATCTTCTGGACCGATTTCAAAACTTCAGGTGAGTATGAATCATGTACATACTCATCCTAACCTAACAAAATGCTCACCACAAACTGGATTCTGGTGTCAAAGTCTTGTACTTTGAACACCCATCATCCATCTAAACCACCTGCCTGTGACTCCAGTACACAGTGTTGACTCTAAACGTGATGATGTTTGTTTTTTCCAAAGTTATTACCATATAAACGATGATTTCAACAAGACAGGGTTGAGATTGTGGTGAAATTTTATGATACTTTGAAGCATGTGATGGAAGATGAGTCAAGGCTAGGTCCATAAAGGAGAAGGACCACATGACAAGGTTAGCTCTATAAAGGAGAGGGTCTTCAAGACAAAGGTTAGGTCTTTTATAGAGATGAGCCCCTTTGGACTTGTTTTTCAGAGTTTAACGAACTTTAACTATATGCTACATTCTGGTTTAGATACGATGAGGCAATGGTAGGTTGGCTTTGTGCCTTGGGAATTGATAAGACATTGGCTATAAAAAGTGTGGTCTGTGAGAAGATCAAGAGAAGATCCATATTGGCATCGGATCCTCTCACAGGCAATTTTTGGTGCTTGTTCAGATGCTGTACTTCTTGTAATAAACCTTTTTATATACAACTAAGTCAGTGTCAGCGGAGACTCCTTCATCTTCTTCACACCATCGCTACAGAATAAACAACAAGATCAGTTTCCTTGGTGTTGTTCCCATTGTTGACAATTTGAATTGGATGCATCAGCTGCTTGCACTCGACGAATTACCGGACGACGTGCGACGACCGACCTCGTTAAAGTTTGCGAGGTTACGGAGCGGATCAGCAGAAGTAGACCAACGAGCTGCTGGTTTGTGTTTGTGAGTAAGAGAACACCTATTTATGTCCGTTCTGATTACAGTGACGAGCACACTGACCTCAACGAGACCCTCCAGTGACCAGCGCGTGACACACACACACACACACACACACACACACACACACTTGCATGAACAACAATGTGGCTGTACCTTCCAGGCAGCAGATCCTCCAGAGGCCGGAGTGGGTGAGCGCCCCGGGGTCCTTCTTGTCCTTGTTGTTGGAGTCCTCCTGGGACGAGTTGGCCGTGCTGTTGCAGATGAAGGCTCGGGCGTACAGCCAGTAGTCCGTGCCGATGGCCACCGTCATCAGGGCGAAGGCGGCGAACGCTCCCATGGTGGTCAGCAGCACCTGGATGCCTCGCTCGCACCACACCAGCGCCGGGCGCGGCAGGAAACTGATATCTGACAAAGAACACAGAAACCACGATCAGTTCTTCAGTACAGACCGGTGACTGGAATAAGTATTGTCCTGTTTTCTCCTCACGATAATTATTATATTTAATGCTGAAGAAAAATGTCTAAACATGACAATAATCCTCGCGGAGCTGAAGTTAAGGTTTAAAGCTCAAGATGACTAAGAGCAACATTCACAGCGATCATCCAGCAGTGACTGACAGCAGACGGAGAGCCACGCAGATCTACAACCACAGGCTCGTTCTTCACGTCTTCACGTCACGTATGAGGTGAACTTCTGGACTTGATAGCACTCTGGCACTCTGGTGTCAGGACACTGATGTAGAGAGTGTTTGATTCTTTCCACACATCCATGAGTCAGAAATATCAAAATAATGCTTTTGAATATAATTTGCAAAACTGATTTTTCAATACTGTGTGTTTGTTTTTCCTTATTTTTATATTTTAGTTTCAATTTAACTTATTTTTATGGGCAGCTGTGCAGAATTATGTTTAGTCACACAAAAAACAGATATTGATTTTATGTCGATGAGGCACAAAGATTAAGATATTTACATATAAACATTTAGGATAAAAAGACAAAACACACAAATTAGAAAAAAGTTAAACAGTAGATTTGTAAACGATTCTTTTCTTTTTTGTAATTTGTGATTTCATGTATGTGTTTTTCTTTTTTTCCCTGCAAGTAATTGCAGTAATTTTCATGCATTTATTTATTTTGTTGATGTTCATGAAAACTGGAAGATGACATTTGTTCTGGAACACAGAAATAGAGTAAATAACTAAGTTACTAACTGTTTCTTACTTTATTGCTGCTCTGTTACACACTGATGACGATATTCCTTTACATTTCTTTACTCTATTCTCTTTATTTTTACTGTAATTTTTTAGCAAACTCTGGCACAAGAATCTCCTCAGGAATTATAAAAGTTCTATCTTATCTTCTCCTCATCACTACTGATTGAGTAAATACTTGGTTTATTTCAATAATCAGGCGAATGTGAAACCACAAGGTTCAAGCACGCCCTCAAAGGTTGAACAGCCATGAAATTAAACCTGATGACGATCCATGCATCCAACTGTCAAACATTCATGCATTAATAGAGCCGCTGTCCCCGGCGGCCTGCTGTGGGTGACCGATGGGAGCCGCTGATGGGGTCGAGTGTTTTTACCGCTGCATTCTGGGAGAGCACACTGGAGCGTTTTGTTTTTTTTAATCACAAAACAGCGTAAACAGCCTGAAGCAGCAGAGAAATGTTGGCAGCAGGCGGCCGGCAGAAGAACAAAATGCCGACCCCCCGGCTGCATCGACCAAAATGTAAAACATAAAGTGTTGTTGCAGGACGGACTGCTGGGAGACGCAGAGGGGACAATCCTCCTCTGTGATTCTGTGAATTAGTTTTTTCTCCCAAGAAAATTCTGATAAAGTGAGAAGATCTTCACAGATCAGTGGATCCTCTCAGCAGGTTTACATTGTGACCTTCTGTTCCAGAAGATTCGTTTTAAGAGGCGATGATATCAGTCGAGCTGCTGATGTAGGAGATTCTCCGGGTGAATCTGGATGCCGATAAGATCAACAAGACTTCTTAAGCGGAAAAGACACCGAAGGGCAACGGAAAGGGAAGTAGGGTACGCAGGTTTAGCTTAATAAAAGCAGGAGGTGAAGGAGACGAGACGAGAAGAGACGAGTGACGAGGTGAGGAAAGAGGAGAGACGAGCGGTGAGAGGGAGGACAGGAGGGAGACGACACATCTGTTGTGCTTCAGGAAACATAAAGGAAACATCCGAGGGAGAGGAGGAGGAGGAGGAGGAGGAAGGGGAGCTTCTGCTCAGCCTCCTCACTGAGATCTGCATAAAAATGGTGGACAAATGCATTTTAGTGCTCTGGAAGACAATGAACCACAACTTTCTATTCAGACGGAAGGTTAATGTAAACAATCGATCGCACAGCATCAATCCCAGCGTCGGCTTTTTAAAAAAAAAAAACTATTTGACTAATTCAGAGAGCCTGAGGGCTGTTTCCATGGCAACACGAGTCCCAAAATAACAGAGACCACCGGTGCTCTGACCCCGAACCCGACCTGAGCTGCTGCAGTATTCATAAGGTGAGTCCCAGAAAGACTGCAGACGGTCGGACGTCACTGTACGGGACGGTACAGTAACGCCGCCTCCAGTGGAGGAAAAGTCAAAGTCAAGCAGACATCTACTAAATTAACTGTACAAAGAATTAAAGAAAAAATTAAATTCATGTACCAAAAGTGGATGTGTGTCTGCAGAATGGTCCAGTTCAGGTAGAATATAACTTGTTAATGTTGATTATTGATGATTGACGCATTAATATGTAAGAATTTCACATCACAGCTGTAAAAAAAATTTGATTTTAAAATTTGAAATCTTATTATTTTGTCTTTGTTTTGTTTTGAATTCATTCATCAGAATGTCAAGATGATAATGTTAAGATTTAGAATTTGCTTAATTCACCAAATTAATCTTATTTATTGAGCAAAATATGATTCCCAAATGTGTTTCAGAGGGTTTTTAGATCTGCACAGCGTATAACAGCCTGTGTCCTTAGAAAATGAGTCAAAATAAAACGTTTTGGTCACGTGAGCAGCAACAGGTGTCCAACATGTTCACACTGGACTGCTCACATTTCAGCTTGATGCTAAAAGCTTGATGAAGGTCTTTTTAACCATCACAAGCAGATTCACCGGCGATATTTGTAATTTTGTTAATATTCGCTGAGCATAGATGGATGTGGTTAACTGCTTCCAACCATAACAAGTCAGGTAAAATGTTGCTCTGCCAGATTTAGGTCTTGGGGAGTTTTATTACATATTTGAAAGAAAAACATCCAGAGGAAGCTGTGTCACACAGTGGCTAAGGTGCATTGTGGGTAATGTAGGCGCCAGGTTTTGAAATGGAAGAATAAACTGCAGTAGAACTCCCCAAAACCTGTGAACACACCTGACGACCACCGGCCTGTTTAAATGTCAAGTTCATGCACAAACAGTTTCTGACCAGTAAACATGCAGAAAGTGTGTAAATCTGCAGTTTCGATTTGAATATAATCTGTTTTACTTTTCCTGAAGCTAGCAGAACTCAGTTGCATCCGGTGTGGACGAAGTGGTGATGCGACGCCTGATTGGTTAGCTTCATCAGACGTATGGGATCAAATGACCCACGGCTGCTTTTTGTGTATGACAACAACACAAAATACATCTGTAGTCAGAGCCACACTGCACACACACACACACACACACACATCATAATAACATTTGAAGTTTGGAGTCGGCGCTGCAGCTGCTCCGGTTTGGTTCTTTACAGCGTGTTCCCTCCATGTTCCTGACTGGGTTTGTGTCAGCCAGCGATCGCTCATTCATCAGACGTTTAGCTTGGTTACACAAATGCCAGCGCGGATTAATCACAACCACTTCTGAATCCAGACCTCTGCACACACCCCACTGTGTGTGTGTGTGTGTGTGTGTGGCATCCTGAATGTTCGTCCACGCTTGTTTGTGTGTTCAAATGTTGCTCAATCATCTACGTATGTGTGTGTACGTGTCATCTATGTGTGTGTGCATACACATGTGCACCTGGTTGTTAGTGTGTGCACGTACGCTTATGTGTGTGTGTGTGTGTGTGTGTCAGAGTGTGAGTGTTACCTGAGGGCATGTTTCTGCCTTTCGCCTCCATCTCCTCTCCCCCGCTGCTGCTGCTGCTGCTGCTGCTGCTGTTCTTCTTCTTCTTCGTCGGTGAAGAGCGCTCCGTAGCCCCGGTCCGAGCCGCCTCCATCCACCGTTTATCCCACTTTCTCTCTCCTTTCCGTCGCTCCTCAGCCTCTCCCTCTCTTCTTAGCCCTTCTTCTTTTCTTCTTCTTCTTCCTCTTCCTCTCTTTACCTTGAGCGCTCCTTCTCTCCTGTCTCAGCGAGCGGGGGATGCTTCACTTGGCGTCCTCTCCTCTCATTGAATTGTCATGGCAGTCATCTTAGCAACTGAGAGAGAGAGAGAGAGAGAGAGGGAAGAAAGGAGGGGAGGGGAGGAGGGGGGTAAAGAGCAGATGAGAGAGAGTGAGAGGAAAGACAGAAAAGGAGGGAGAGAAGCGAAAGGAGAAGATGAGGAAGAGATGAGAAGATAGAGGATGGATTCGATTAACGAACGTGACAGGAGTCTTGAAGCCGGGGGACACTCCTGTACGGAAGCATCTCCCAAACAAACATGTTAGAGTCTATATGAGGATGATGATGATACGTGACTCAAACAAACAAACAAACAAACAAACAAACAAACAAATAAAAACATCCAGAAACCTGATGCTGACGGCTGGAAAACGAGCGAGAGAGGCTGCTTTGCTTCCACACAGAGAGAGAGAGAGATATAAAGCAATAGAAAAGAACAGGCGATGCGAGAGAGCGTGCTCTATTCCATCGCCATGGCAACAGTGAATTCCAAAGTCTATGGTGGAGCTGGCGAGCGTGTGTGTGTGTGTGTGTGTGTTTGTACGTGTTTGTGTGTGTGTGTGTGTGTGTTTGTACGTGTTTGTGTGTGTGTGTGTGTGTTGGAGGAGTGAAGGGATGGATGTAACAGCTGAGAGGATTTTGTTGAGATTAAAAAAAAAAAAAAAGTGTGTGAATTCCATCGGTGTGCATGGAGAGGAGCCTGGATGTCATACGTGACGGAAGCACACACACACACATGCACACACACATGTTCATGTTGTGGTTGTGCATGAAGAATGAACATTCACAGGAGAGATGACAGACTTGTGAGTCATTAGCGGCGCGGTGACGGCGTCTCGCCACGTTTCGTTCGTCCAACTTTCCTTCGCGTTCACGTCGTGCACAATGCAGATTTATCAAAGCCGGAAGATCTGCAGCATGTGTGTGGATATGATGCCTGGCTCAAGGGGAGCTTCGGCAGAGCAGCTGCTCTCCTGCTTGAACTCGTGCTCTACATCGGATCAGGCGGAGAGTTCCTGAAGAGAAAATCCCCGACAGCACCGACACAGTGGCAGGTTTTTTCTAGTTTTTGTGAGCTGTTCCCAAAACCTGAAGGGCACCCAAAAAATCCACATGAAAGGCATCGGCAGCAACACAGCAGGGGGTCCTACGTGTTCTTCTTCTACGTCAACAGCACATCTAGAGGCGTGTCTGACCACACACTCCCAGATGGAGACTCCCAAGAGAAACAATCAGCATGGTCTCATTACCGAGGTATCAAAAACCACAGTTTCATCAGATCTGTCGGCATCTCAAACAGACACACACGGTTCCTTTTAGTTAGTCTAAAGCTAAAACTTGAAGTTCATGTGAAGCTGACATGACTGGAGCTTCACCCGAAAGGTTGTACAGACGGAGAAAGCCCCGTGAGGACCCAGGAAGCCAAGGTTCATGTCCCACGTGAAACTAAACATCAATGATCTTCTAAACTCAAACTGCTTTCACATCAACCACATGCACACATGGACAAAGGATGCATACAGTCCGACGTATACAGGATGCTTGTCCGAAGGGATGATGGCGGTGGAGTTACTGTACGTGTGAAACCACTGGATGTTTCGGACACGTTAGCTGTGACAGAAACTGGATATTTCTAACGAGACGTCGGGACATTTCAAGCCACAAAACTGAATATTTTGATCCAAAACATGATGTTTTCTGAAATCTAACCGTGTGGGTTTTGTGCCTTTACCCAACTGGACGATAAGAACAGCATAAACATAAAAGTGAAAACCC
>JBBNBP010001881.1:0-11446 GCA_039737535.1 Lagodon rhomboides | reverse complement strand
TTCTTATCGCAGTGACTTGAATTAAAAACAATTTAAAGCATGTGTCCTCTGATTGTCTACACCAACATGAGACCAATCCAAAGGTTTGTGTTGCCTCCGAAGAACTAAAAGCTTTCTTGTTCAGTCAAGGTTGCACAGCAAAGCCGATACGAACACCGAAGAGAAAGACAGCATCTCAGCCTCCTTCGCAGAAACAGATATCTTTACGTAACGTATGGATGGAGCATATACTTTGTAAACCGAACGGTTCAGGGGATGTACGAAACAGAATATTCTACCACAATGGAGGCAGGATGTGAAACCTGAATCCTGAGCTGAAAATAATCCATTAGTGAAGGTTGTTCTTTCAATCCATCTGTGAAAAAAAAAAAGCTTTCTGCACACCCCCAGACTCCCAACCCCATGCACCTGGGCATTTAAACACACACACAAACACACACTGCGCAGACACACAGGCACACACACACACACACACTTACACACACCTCCAGGAACGCTTTGCTTGAATCTGACATCCGTGTATTGATGTCCGCCCACCACCCCCTTCTGTCCTTTCTGTATCCGTGTGTGATGGAGACTGTAGTGTGTGTGTATGTGTGTGTGTGTGTGTGAGCAGAATGTGTAGTACAGGCTGAATGTGTGTGTGCGTGTGTGTGTGTGTGTGTGCGTGCCACTCACGCAGCAGATACTCTGCAGCATCTTGGTCGTAGTCTGCGTCGTCGGGGAAATGGTTGATCTGGGAACACACACCTCGCTTCAAGCCTGTGAAATAACAACGAGGAAGAAGAGGAGAGAGTGAGTTCGACGGTGGAGAAGAGTCGAGGTCACGAGGAAGAGGGACTGAAATGCAGAAATGGTGAGAAGAGGAGAGCGATGAACAGTGTTCGGCAGAGAGGGAGAAGAACTACTGGTTATGTAAAAAAGGTGAGATAGGAGTGATAGGACATGGAGGAAGAGAAGGAAGATGAAGTGAGGGGTAAACAAGATAACGGATGTAAAACCGAAAAGAGCTGCATGTCATACGACACATGTCAAACGCTGCCCCTCGACAGGAAGACCACACACCGAGCCAGACAGCGTAATCCCACATCCCTCTATCATACGATACCAAACCCTGACCAAACAACAAGCATCTTCATCAGCATTATTCTCCACAAACAACACAGTGACAGTGAGGAGAGGAAGTCAAACTGCCACAGGAAGATTTAACAATCAGGCTGCAAGTTTATTCATCCATTTGATTTCAAAATGTAAAAAGGTACAAGTGAAAAAGCTTGTGAATATTCTCATTCATCCAGGTCATAGTTATCTCAAGGAAATTGAATCGAAAGCAACTGGATTTGGTTTTTGTCTTGAAGACGTTTCACCTCTCATCCAAGAGGCTTCATTAGTTCCTGCTCACTTGACTAGGCTGAGACTAGTCCAACTAGCCGGTGTGGAGGTCCACAACTGTCGTTACAACACAATAGAGCACTAACGAAGTCGAAACCAACTTTCCACCATCCCCAACGACCGTACTAACGACTGTCGTTGGAAATAATGGAGCACATACGAGCCATAGGCATCAGTGGCCTTGTGACCGCCTCCTGAGAGGTTAAATAGCTGGACCTCCACACCGGCTAGTTGGACTAGTCCCAGCCTAGTCAAGCGAGCAGGAACTGATGAAGCCTCTCGGATGAGAGGTGAAACGTCTTCAAGACAAAAACCAAATCCAGTTGCTTTCGATTCAATTTCCTTGAGATACAAGTGAAAAGCAAGCGATAAGCTGGTAAATAACGTCAGTACATGAAGTACAAACCAGGACAATCATGTGAGGTGTCAGCACATGGCTTGTTGACGACCGCCGTTGCTAACTGGCGCCCATTCGGGATTGTACATAGAAAATAATGGGGGCAAATGTTTTGTAGCGTGGCCTGAACAGGGTACAACCACTGGTTGGTGCTTCCACTTAAACGCTAAACTCAGCGTGCTAACATGCTTAAAATGACAACGTAAACAGTCTTATGTTCAGCAGGTATCACGTTCACTATGTTTAGTATCTTAATTTTGCAAAACAGCGTGCTAAAAATGAAGAATTTGTGCAGCTCAGGCTGATGGGATTGCAGTTTTTCAGGTATTTGTGCAGAAAAAATGCAACCTGACAACTTCGACCTGATGAATTAAAGTTATTCATTTAATACCCCAAAGTAAATTGCATTCTTTTTTAAATGATCATGATGGTGATGATGGAAGTGACTGGATAATTATTTGAATATATTCCTGACTGACACAGCCGAGTACAGAGTCAAGTCAACAACAATCTGTAATTTCATCTCTTCATCTCAGACGCCACGTTGTCTTCCTCCCCTCCTCTATACGAGGCTGGACAGTATGTCGGCTTTTTGATCCTCCGCCATCTTCCATTACTGGACCCTCTGAAAGCTTCGGCTCTGCTGCAGCAGCCTGCTTCTGTTTTTTTTTTTTCTGTCTTGTAAATCAAAACAGAAAACTGCATCTGAGCGCTTACGTTTCTTATTGAGAGGGAATATTTGTTTACCTCGACAGCTATTTGTGCATTTCACGGACAAAATAGACGTCAAGCGGGAAGAAAGATCCCATGTTTCTCTTGTAATGAAATGAAAGACATTAAAAAGAACATGAAGAGGACACTTCAGGCTCCCACACTCGTGCAAACAAACGTCAGGGCGAGGCAACCTGCAGCGAAATCAGATGTGTTAAAGACAAACTATCACATCTCGACTGGAGCGAGGCAGAATTATTCATCAGGACTGAGACTGGATTAAAGCAGCAGACAGCAGATCAGGATTAAAGTCTAACAACTTGGATAATTCCTAAAAAAAAGCAGCCAGGTGACAACAATAGTCAATTATTGAAACAACAAGAGGTCTTTTTATCAGAAGCAGGAAGCAAAACTAACCGTTAAACGTGATGAAGTCACTCTGGATGAACAAATTTCCTCCCATGTCAGATTCTTGATGCTGTTCTCTTATTTATCATAATTATACCAACGCCTCAGAATGCATGTGGTAATTTACCGCCGTTAAAACGCAGCATATCACACCTTTAACTAAAACACAAGAACCTTGATAATAAACGCTTCTGAAAAACCTGAGTGTTTATTACGTATACGTATCTGTGTCCTCTCCTGTCAAACCTGCCGTCAGCTGCAGGAAAGCGGGAAAAAAAAACAACAACTACTTAATCAGCCACAGAATGAGTCACCACTCATATCTGAGCTGCGGGGCATCATGATGAGCTTTATGTTCAATGTGTGTGAGTGTATATATATATGTAAGTGTGTTTGTGCATGAAGGTAAAAGAACAAAATGAAAAAACAGATCTATAAATCCTCTTATCTGAACGTTGCAATGATGCCAAGAGGCACCACAAACGTGTCTTTCTCATTGAAAGCATGTTGTGACATCATAACGCATTATAAACGTAGCTAGCTAAAGTGCAGATATGTTTTCTATCTGCATGGAGCTGAAGGTGTTTTTAGACATCGAGCTACATCTGCTGCTCTGTACGATGGTCTGGTTTGGGAGAAAGCCGGTCTGGTCTATCCCGACCCTCCTCTGAAAACTCTGTCGAGAGGTGAGTCTGTGCTGGAGGACGACAGTGGAAACATGAGTCGGGGTTTTAGAGGCGAGTTCGGAGCCTCCAGCAAGTATTTCTTTCAAAAAAAGTCACGGTTGAATATTTTAGCTGATTCTGAATATCTACATGAGGCAGCTCACCTCGAGAGACTCCTCTGTTCGCAAAGACTTTCTGGAAACAAAAAGGATTTTAGTGTTTAACACAAAGGTCTGTCTCTGTTGGAATCAGTTCCGTAATGTAGTCAGCCGAAAGCACTTTCAGTGGACGTATCTTTGATGGTGGTAGTTGCCCCGAAGGATTAACCCGCCAGCTGAGGACCGATTTCAAAACTTCAGGTGAGTATGAATCATGCACATACCCACCCTAACCTAACAAAATGCTCACCACAAACTGGATTCTGGTGTCGAAGTCTTGTACTTTGAACACCCATCGTCCATCTAAACCACTTGCCTGTGACTCCAGTACAACATCTAAACGTGATGATGTGTGTTTTTTGCAAAGTTATTACCATATAAACGATGATTTCAACAAGACAGGGTTGAGATTGTGGTGAAATTTTATGATACTTTGAAGCATGTGATGGAAGATGAGTCAAGGCTAGGTCCGTAAAGGAGACGGACCACATGACAAGGTTAGCTCTATAAAGGAGAGGGTCTTCAAGACAAAGGTTAAGTCCTTTAGAGAGATGAGCCCCTTTGGACTTGTTTTTCAGAGTTTAACGAACTTTAACTATATGCTACGTTCTGGTTTAGATACGATGAGGTAATGGTAGGTGGGCTTTGTGCCTTGGGAATTGATAAGACATTGGCTATAAAAAGTGTGGTCTGTGAGAAGATCGAGAGAGATCCACATTGGCGTCGGATCTTCTCACAGGCATTTTTTGGTGCTTGCTCAGATGCTGTACTTTTTGTAATAAACCTTTTTATATACAACTAAGTCAGTGTCAGCGGAGACTCCTTCATCTTCTTCACACCATCGCTACAGAATAAACAACAAGATCAGTTTCCTTGGTGCTGTTCCTATTGTTGACATTGTTTGAATTGGATGCATCAGCTGCTTGCACTCGATGAATTACTGGACGACGTGCGACGACCGACCTCGTTAAAGTTTGCGAGGTTACGGAGCGGATCAGCAGAAGTAGACCAACGAGCTGCTGGTTTGTGTTTGTGAGTAAGAGAACACCTATTTATGTCTGTTCTGATTACAGTGACGAGCACGCTGACCTCAACGAGACCCTCCAGTGACCAGCGCGTGACACACACACACACACACACACACACACACACACACTTGCATGAACACTGTACCTTCCAGGCAGCAGATCCTCCAGAGGCCGGAGTGGGTGAGCGCCCCGGGTCCTTCTTGTCCTTGTTGTTGGAGTCCTCCTGGGACGAGTTGGCCGTGCTGTTGCAGATGAAGGCTCGGGCGTACAGCCAGTAGTCCGTGCCGATGGCCACCGTCATCAGGGCGAAGGCGGCGAACGCTCCCATGGTGGTCAGCAGCACCTGGATGCCTCGCTCGCACCACACCAGCGCCGGGCGAGGCAGGAAACTGATATCTGACGTAAGAACACAGAAACCAGGATCATGTCTTCAGCACAGACCGGTGACTGGAATAAGTATTGTCCTGTTTTCTCCTCACGATAATTGTTATATTTGATGCTGAAGAAAAATGTCTAAACATGACAATAATCCTCGCGGAGACTGGAGTTAAGGTTTAAAGCTCAAGATGACTAAGAGCAACATTCACAGCGTTGATCCAGCGGTGACTGACAGCAGACGGAGATCTACCTAATAATCTGAACAAGAACAACCACAGGCTCGTTCTTCACGTCTTCACGTCACGTATGAGGTGAACTTCTGGACTTGATAGCACTCTGGTGTCAGGACACTGATGTAGAGAGTCAGAAATATCAAAATAATGCTTTTGAATATAATTTGCAAAACTGCTTTTTCTATATTGTGTGTTTGTTTTTCCTTATTTTTATATTTTAGTTTCAATTTAACTTATTTTTATTCATTTTTATACTGATTTTATGCGGATGAGGCACAAAGATTAAGATATTTACATATAAAACATTTAGAAAAAAAAGGCAAAACACACAAATTAGAGAAAAGTTAAACTGTAGATTTGTAAACGATTCTTTTCTTTTTTGTAATTTGTGATTTCATATCTGTGTTTTTCTTTTTTTTCCCTGCAAGTAATTGGAGATACAGTATTTTATAATGTAATTTATTTCGTGTATTTATTTATTTTTGCTGATATTTGTGAAAACTGGAAGATGACAAATGTTCTGTAACACAGAAATAGAGAAAATAACTAAGTTACTAACTGTATCTTACTTTATTGCTGCTCTGTTACACACTGATGACGATATTCCTTTACATTTTTTTACTCTATTGTCTTCATTTTTGCTGTAATTTTTGAGCAAACTCTGACACAAGAATCTCCTTTCGGGATTATAAAAGTTCTATTTTATCTTCTCCTCATCACTACTGATTGAGTCAATACTCAGTTTATTTCAATAATCAGGCGAATGTTAAACCACAAGGTTCAAAAACGCCCTCACAGGTTGAAAATTAAACCTGAGATGCTGCATTCTGGCCCGTTCACGATCTTTGCATCCAACTGTCACATATTCATGCATTAATAGAGCCGCTGTCCCCGGCGGCCTGCTGTGGGTGACCGGTGGGAGCCGCTGATGGGGTCGAGTGTTTTTCCCGTTGCATTCTGGGTGAGCACACTGGAGCATTGTTTTTTTTTTAATCACAAAAACAGCGTAAACAGCCTGAAGCAGCAGAGAAATGTTGGCAGCAGGCGGCCGGCAGAAGAACAAAATGCCGACCCCCCCGGCTGCATCGACCAAAATGTAAAACATAAAGTATTGTTGCAGGACGGACTGCTGGGAGACGCAGAGGGGACAATACTCCTTTGTAAATCTGTGAATTAGTTTTTTCTCCCAAGAAAATTCAGATAAAGTGAGAAGATCTTCACAGATCAGTGGATTCTCTCAGCAGGTTTACATTGTGACCTTCTGTTCCAGAGGATTCATTTTAAGAGGCGATGATATCAGTCGAGCTGCTGATGTAGGAGATTCTCCGGGTGAATCTGGATGCCGATAAGATCAACAAGACTTCTTAAGCGGAAAGACGCTGAAGGGCAACGGAAAGGGAAGGAAGGTACGCAGGTTTAGCTTAATAAAAGCAGGAGGTGAAGGAGACGAGACGAGAAGAGACGAGTGACGAGGTGAGGAAAGAGGAGAGACGAGCGGTGAGAGGGAGGACAGGAGGGAGACAACACATCTGTTGTGCTTCAGGAAACATAAAGGAAACATCCGAGGGAGAGGAGGAGGAAGGGAAGCTTCTGCTCAGCCTCCTCACTGAGATCTGAATAAAAATGGTGGACAAATGCATTTTACTGCTCTGGAAGACAATGAACCACAAGTTTCTATTCAGACGGAAGGTTAATGTAAACAATCGATCGCGCAGCATCAATCCCAGCGTCGGCTTTTTAAAAAAAAAAAACTATTTGACTAATTCAGAGAGCCTGAGGGCTGTTTCCATGGCAACACGAGTCCCAAAATAACAGAGACCACCGGTGCTCTGACCCCGAACCCGACCTGAGCTGCTGCAGTATTCATAAGGTGAGGCCCAAAAAGACTGCAGACGGTCGAACGTCACTGTACGGGACGGTACAGTAACGCCGCCTCCAGCGGAGGAAAAGTCAAAGTCAAGCAGACGTCTATTAAATTAACTGTGCAAAGGATTAAAACAAAATGTAATGAATGTACCGAAAGTGGCTGTGTGTCTGCAGAATGGTCCAGTTCAGGTAACATATAACTTGTTAATGTTGATTATTGATGATTGATGCATTAATATGTAAGAATTTCACATTACAGCTGTAAAAAATTTAGATTTTAAAATTTGAAATCTTATTATTTTGTCTTTGTTTTGTTTTGAATTCATTCATCAGAATGTCAAGATGATAATGTTAAGATTTAGAATTTGCTTAATTCACCAAATTAATCTTATTTATTGAGCAAGATATGATTCCCAAATGTGTCTCAAAGGGTTTTTTAGATCCGTACAGCATCGAACAGCCTGTGTTCTTAGAAAATGAGTCAAAATAAAACGTTTTCATCACGTGAGCAGCAACAGGTGTCCAACATGTTCAGCTCACATTTCAGCTTGATGCTAAAAGCTTGATGAAGGTCTTTTTAACCATCACAAGCAGATTCACCGGCGATATTTGTAATTTTGTTAATATTCGCTGAGCATAGATGGACGTGGTGAACTGCTTCCAACCAGAACAGATAACAAGTCATTTAAAAGGTTACTCTGCCAGATTTAGGTCTTGGGGAGTATTATTGCATATATGTGTCACACAGTGGCTAAGGTGCATTGTGGGTAATGTAGGCGCCAGGTTTTGAAATGGAAGAATAAACTGCAGTAGTACTCTCCAAAACCTGTAAACACACTTGACGACCACCGGCCTGTTTGCTCATTAAATATCAAGTTCCTGCACGCACAGTTTCTGACCACTAAACATGCAGAAAGTGTGTAAATCTGCAGTTTCGATTGGATTAAAATACGTTTTACTTTTCCTGAAGCTAGCAAAACTCATCCGGTGTGGACGAAGTGGTGATGCGTCACCTGATTGGTTAGCTTCATCAGACGTATGGATCAAATGACCCACGGCTGCTTTTTGTGTATGACAACAACACAAAATACATCTGTAGTCAGAGCCACACTGCACACACACACACATCATGATAACATTTGAAGTTTGGACGTCGGCGCTGCAGCTGCTCCGGTTCGGTTCTCTACAGCGTGTTCCCTCCATGTTCCCAACTGTGTTTGTGTCAGCGCTCGCTCATTCATCAGACGTTTAGCTTGGTTACACAAATGCCAGCGCGGATTAATCACAACCACTTCTGAATCCAGACCTCTGCACACACCCCACTGTGTGTGTGTGTGTGTGTGTGTGTGTGTGTGTGTGTGTGTGGCATCCTGATTGATGATGTTCGTCCACGCTTGTTTGTGTGTTCAAATGTTGCTCGATCATCTACGTACGTGTGTGTACGTGTCATCTGTGTGTGTCTGCGTACACATGTGCACCTGGTTGTTAGTGTGTGCACGTACGCTTGTGTGTGTGTGTGTGTGTGTGTGTGTGTGTGTCAGAGTGTGAGTGTTACCTGAGGGCATGTTTCTGCCTTTCGCCTCCATCTCCTCTCCCCCCCGCTGCTGCTGCTGCTGCTGCTGCTGCTGTTCTTCTTCTTCTTCGTCGGTGAAGAGCGCTCCGTAGCCCCGGTCCGAGCCGCCTCCATCCACCGTTTATCCCACTTTCTCTCTCCTTTCCGTCGCTCCTCAGCCTCTCCCTCTCTTCTTAGCCCTTCTTCTTCTTCTTCTTCTTCTTCTTCCTCTCTTTACCTTGAGCGCTCCTTCTCTCCTGTCTCAGCGAGCGGGGGATGCTTCACTTGGCGTCCTCTCCTCTCATTGAATTGTCATGGCAGTCATCTTAGCAACTGAGAGAGAGAGAGAGAGAGGGAAGAAAGGAGGGGAGGGAGGAGGGGGGGTAAAGAGCAGACGAGAGAGAGTGAGAGGAAAGACAGAAAAGGAGGGAGAGAAGCAAAAGAAGAAGATGAGGAAGAGATGAGAAGATAGAGGATGGATTCGATTAACGAACGTGACAGGAGTCTTGAAGCCGGGGGACACTCCTGTACGGAAGCATCTCCCAAACAAACATGTTAGAGTCTATATGAGGAGGATGATACGTGACTGAAACAAACAAACAAACAAACAAACAAACAAACAAACAAACAAATAAAAACATCCAGAAACCTGATGCTGACGGCTGGAAAACGGAGCGAGAGAGGCTGCTTTGCTTCCACACAGAGAGAGAGAGAGATATAAAGCAATAGAAAAGAACAGGCGATGCGAGAGAGCGTGCTCTATTCCATCGCCATGGCAACAGTGAATTCCAAAGTCTATGGTGGAGCTGGCGAGCGTGTGTGTGTGTGTGTGTGTGTGTTTGTACGTGTTTGTGTGTGTGTGTGTGTGTTGGAGGAGTGAAGGGATGGATGTAACAGCTGAGAGGATTTTGTTGAGATTAAAAAAAAAAAGTGTGTGAATTCCATCGGTGTGCAGAGGATGTCATACGTGACGGACGCACACAAACACACACACACATGCGCACACACATGTTCATGTTGTGGTTGTGCATGGAGAATGAACATTCACAGGAGAGATGACAGACTTGTGAGTCATTAGCGGCGCGGTGACGGCGTCTCGCCACGTTTCGTTCGTCCAACTTTCCTTCGCGTTCACGTGCACAATTGCAGATTTATCAAAGCCATGAAGATCTGCAGCATGTGTGTGGATATGATGCCTGGCTCAAGGGGAGCTTCGGCAGAGCAGCTGCTCTCCTGCTTGAACTCGTGCTCTACATCGGATCAGGCGGAGAGTTCCTGAAGAGAAAATCCCCGACAGCACCGACACAGTGGCAGGTTTTTTCTAGGTTTTTGTGAGCTGTTCCCAAAACCTGAAGGACACCCAAAAAATCCACATGAAAGGCAACACAGCAGGGGATCCTACGTGTTCTTCTTCTACGTCAACAGCACATCTAGAGGCGTGTCCGACCACAAACTCCCAGATGGAGACTCCCAAGAGAAACCCTCAGCATGGTCTCATTACCGAGGTATCAAAAACCACAGTTTCATCAGATCTGTCGGCATCTCAAACACACACACAGGGCTCCCTTCAGTCACTCTAAAGCTAAAACATGAAGTTCTTGTGAATCTGACATGACTGGAGCTTCACCCAAAAGGTTGTACAGACGGAGAAAGCCCCGTGAGAGACGGAAGTCTGGGTCGGTTGAGTGGGAGTTCATACACCCAGGAAGCCAAAGTTCATGCCCCACGTGAAACTAAACATCAATGATCTTCTAAACTCAAACTGCTTTCACATCAACCACATGCACACATGGACAAAGGATGCATACAGGATGCTTGACCGAAGGAGTTACTGTACGTGTGAAACCACTGGATGTTAAGGAAACCTCGGGACTGTTTCGAGCCACGTTAGCTGTGACAGAAACTGGATATTTCTAACGAGACGTCGGGACATTTCAAGCCACAAAACTGGATATTTTTGATCTAAAACATGATCTGTTCTGAACCCTAACCGAGTGGGTTTTGTGCCTTTACCCAACCGGACGATAAGAACAGCATAGTCACAACTAAAAAGTGAAAACTCAGAAACGTACCGACTGGGTTGAGACTTACTGACACACTGACTAAAGACTGATGGTGTTTCTAGAGGCGTGTCTGACCACAAACTCCCAGATGGAGACTCCCAAGAGAAATAATTAGCATGGTCTCATTACAGTTTCATCAGATCTGTCGGCATCTCAAACACACACACAGGGTTCCCTTTAGTCACTCTAAAGATAAAACTTGAAGTTCACGTGAACCTGACATGACTGGAGCATCCGCTTCACCTGAAAGGTTGTACAGACGGAGAAAGCCCCATGAGAGGTGGAAGTCTGGGTCGGTTGAGTGGGAGTTCATGCACCCAGGAAACCAAAGTTCATGCCCCACGTGAAACTAAACATCAATGATCTTCTCCTAAACTCGACTGAACAAACTGCTGTTTCACATCAACCTCGGGACTTTTTCAAGCCACATTAGCTGTGACAGAAACTGGATATTTCTAATGAGACGTCGCGACATTTCAAGCCACAAAACTGGGTATTTTGATCTAAAACATGATGTTTTCTGAACCCTAACCAAGTGGGTTTTGTGCCTTTACCTAACCGGACGATAAGAACAGCATAGTCACAACAAAAAAGT